>JAHZND010004340.1:0-11479 GCA_027744115.1 Acrocyrtus sp. NNG-2020 | reverse complement strand
TTTTTTCACTCTGCTCTTTAGCTAAATATAATTTTTTTTGTGTATGCTCAAATTTATTATTATTATGTACCCGATTTGAGCACGATAAAAGAAACGGAGATAGCAAGAAGGAGCAAGACAAAATGGGTACAAGATTTCCAAATTGAAACATGCACTGCTCGTTTAATAACCTGAAAAAAAAATATATCTAAAAGGAATAAAATAGAGAGAGTATTAACTAAACTTCAACTGAAGCTCGGGGCTTTCGATATCACTACGAGAAAATAAATTTTTTGTAAAATTTTTTTACAAGTGCATCCTAAATATCTCTTGTATTTACAGAACTTAGAAAAGCTCATAATTTTCCCACGTGTGCGTATTGAATGGTGAGCTCATATTTTGGAAAGGTACTACAAAAACGCTAATGCTGAGACGACCAGAAAGTGCAGAAGGAAAAATATATTTTTTTCTCGCTTATCTGCTTAAACATGCCCCCACATACTTCGATGATGATTGATAGAAATCTTTTTTGCTTCTTCCTTTTAAACGCTGCACAACAACCGGAAATCGTAAGTTGGGCTCATTACATTAAAATGTCGGTTTGAGTGTGCTCGGGGGTAGTAAGAGAATTATTATATTTTGTGCTGGAGCTAAGAAAAGAATTTTTTTAAAATAAAAATTTGCTGCTAAAAATTCAGTGATTCAACCCAGAAAAAAATGGTGTTATCGTTCCGTACTAATCAGAAAGCGTTCATATAACTATTTTTTTCCTGATGGACTGGCGTGATTAAGCTGAAGAGCGATTTGTTCTAGAGAAGTTCTAGCTGCCCGTTTTATTTTTTATCTCCTTCAAGCTCAGGTAGAACAGCGCTCGCAGCTTGTAAAAAATATATATTTATTCACACAGTTCAATTGTTCTTGAAAATCCTGGTATGAAATGGATCCTAAAAACGTTAAAATATATTATTTTGGCAAGAGAATTTTGTTTAAAAAAATCTGATATTATTCCCGAATACAATATGGCTCGAACAAATTCCATTTTTCACGGTTCTCATGTTTTCCTTGATATATATAAATTTTTGTGAGTAAAATTGATAACAATTAAATTTCTTTCCCAGCCAGAACAAATACAAACAGTCGGGTGGAATGCCAAAACACATAAAAATTTTCTCCTTTCCCTAATAAAAGTGGTAAAAATACGAAAACCTTTTAGTTTCCTTTCTGGTAGAAATCGTTGCAAATAAAAACATATTTTTTCTGTGATTTATGCAACTTTATTTCGCACCAAAAAAAATTATCGCTAGTTTTTTTCCCAATTGAAAAAAGTTCGTCCAAAGTTTAAAAAAATGGAATTAAGGGTGCACTCCGCATCCCAGCGTTTCATGTTGACTAACGAGGCTGATCCAACAAGCCACAGGTATTATTGACAAGCCGAGTCTGATACGGCCATAAGTATTCTATTGTCGTTGGAGCATGGAAGGGAGGGAAAGGGGATGAAAAAAGGGCTGAAGCCCAATAAATCTCAACTAGATCTGAACAAGTTTTCCCTGATCCATATAGCTTCTCCGGATCCAATCGCTCCTTCTCCAGCCACTTGTTCCTCCAAAAAAAAAATCTTGTTTTTTTTTCAGACAGTGAAATCCCATTTTTAGCCGTAGTTATAAAGACACCTCTTATACCTCCGAAAAAAGAGGGTTTTTTCTTTGGAAAGAGATATTCCCTCCAAGAAAACTGGAGGGATTCGGAATATAATAAAGAAAAAAGAGGAAATCAGGAGTGATATCGTTACCGGAGCTCATTCGTCTTTTTTTCTATCGGGGAAATGTCTTATAAAAAGTGGCGATATATTTTCCCGTTTTTTCTTCGCTCTTCGCTCTCCCTCTTTACTTTTGTTTGCATGCCATTGACTCCCTTCCCTTACCAGCTAATGACAACTGACAAGGAACTTAACTAAAGCCAAAGTTTTAGTGGGAGAGAGGACTACTCCAACGAGAAAAAAATGTGTGTGTGCACCTTCACCAACTATTTTTTTGGAAAGGAGGAAAACGAGTGTTTCGTGGTTTTTCTATATAAATAGGCAAGTAATAGAGTGATTTTATGTCCTTACAACTTTCCGTATCAGCTATCATCATCATCAGCCAAGAAACTTTCTTCCCCTCTCCTTTTTTTTCCTTTTTTCCCTCTGTTTGCCTTCTAACTTCCTCCCGAGGAGAGTGCTACTGTGGAGTAAGTGATTTACCAAAAATCACCGTTGACAATCACTTATTCTACTTAATAGACTCGTGACAGAGAGGTGATGTTCGGGAAAGATACTTTTTCTGTGTAAACTTTTAATGGTATAGAACGAGAAGCCCCCGAACAACCGAAATGAGTGTCACTTTGTCAATTTTTTTTCTCCCTTTCGTGTCGATCTCTATCTCGTCGCTAAGTGAATAATGAAACATTTTTCTGACAGAAAGCAACAGCAAAAGCAATTATGTAGGATGTGGTTTTCTCTCAGTACAAATTGGCACGTTGTAAGATAGAAAAACAAAAGCGGAATTTGTATATTTTTTGCACAGATTTTTACTACATTTATTTCACAATTTTTCCGCTCTTCCTTCACACACGCTGTGAGCCGCAGATGGAGAATGCAAAAAAAAGCATTATTTTTTTTATAAAGAAACAAGTTCATGAAAACGCAACAGAAAATCGCTTAAGCCCACACACATATCCGTGTGGCGTATTTTCCCTTCCATTTTCCAGGAGGATCTCCACAGGATTATGTTATTTTTTTTGTGGAGAGAGCGAACAGGAAAAAAAAGTGCTGAGATTGTATCTTTTTCAATACAATATTACAATGCACAAGTCAATTAGAGGATCAGCAGACTACCTCAACAAGAGCTGCTCACTCTGCGGTGGCCTCACGGAGAGACAGAGTAAAAAAATATGAGCTGCAGCTAGAAATCTATCGAAAGATAAACCCAAACGTCAGAAAATCACCCCAAAAAACTTTGGCGAAGGAACAACCCTCACTTTTCGACACTTCTTGTTCTAGCTGGGATCCTTTTGTGCTTACTTTCATCCCAATCTTCCTTTCACTCTCTGGTCGTGTTTGTGTAGCGTAGCGTGGCAGAAACAATTTTTTTTTGTTTTTTTAGTGCCCTTTGTGCACCTTCTCCCCGCTTTCTTTCCCCTGTCGAATATCTTTTATTTTGCTGCCATATGACTCCAACTTAAAAAACGGAAAAGTAGTAAATCACTTTGTAATCGATTCAAGAAGGTCACAGGTGGTTCCATAATAGCGAAATAAAAAAATCTTTTCTTTTTCTCCCTTGCAGACATTCCGCTTATGCTCGTTGCTAATGATTTTATGAGGAGATGCAGTGTATTTTCTACTTGAAGATGATGGATGCACCCTTTAAAAAATATATGCATTTTTGGAGTAGCTTGCATTTTGCAGCGGCTCCTTGAAAATTTTTTGGCTGTGGGAAAAGGTAATTAAGCCAAGCAAGAGAGAATATAGCAGTTTACTTCTTAAAAAACGGAAAAGTAGTAAATCACTTTGTAATCGATTCAAGAAGGTCACAGGTGGTTCCATAATAGCGAAATAAAAAAAATCTTTTCTTTTTCTCCCTTGCAGACATTCCGTATGCTCGTTGCTAATGATTTTATGAGGAGATGCAGTGTATTTTCTACTTGAAGATGATGGATGCACCCTTTAAAAAAATATATGCATTTTTGAAGTAGCTTGCATTTTGCAGCGGCTCCTTGAAAATTTTTTGGCTGTGGGAAAAGGTAATTAAGCCAAGCAAGAGAGAATATAGCAGTTTACTTACCTCTCGCGAAAGATCGTCCAATGCCATCCCGTTTTTCTTTGACTCGTCAACAGCACGCTCACCACCGGATTCCCTAAGGTGAAGAACAAGGGCAGTTAGAAAATAAAGTAGACTTGCTGTCGCTAAGAGAGGACCACACATGCTCAGAGCAACTTTTTACTATTATTGCAATGCAAAGCCAACTGAAAATGGGTTTATTTTAAGGGAAAATAAAATAAAAGTGCACTATTACTATACTTAATTTTGTTGGCAAAACAAATTTGTGTTTGCAAAAAAACATTCCGACAATTTTATATACTGCACAGGAATATTATGAAAGGTTTATTGAGTACAAAGTGGGATGCTATGAGTGCAGTGATTAAGGGAAAAAAAAGGAATTTTGAGGAGTGCTCGTGTAGCAGGTGACTATAAGGAAGTGCACATGCTGGGCTGCAAGTATAAAATGTAAAAATGTACATGTTTTTACAGCTATAAATGGAACAAAGCGGTTTCACACGGGGAGCTGTGCACTTGTGCAGTTTGTGCTCAGATTATAGTAGCCAACGACTATGTTAAAGGATTTTTTTGGAGGGGAGTGAAAAAGGAGAGCAAACTTACACTTTCTTATCTTCATCCTTCAGCAAAGCATCCTGACATTTGGATCTCATGACGAGTGCCTTGATTTGAGCCACTGCTAGGACTAAGGTTAGCGCTAAATCTACTTCTACTAGAACGTCTACTCTTGGAGTTGCAATTTTGATGACGTTGTCGACACACTCACCGTCCGCTTCCAGTGTATAGAAGGAAGGAAACGGGGGTTTACTACTTACCAGCGAGGGGCTCCGTTTCTCACACTGTCATCGCCATTGCAGGATTCCAGATCCTCAAAATAAATTGTAATAATAGTATTCCTGAAATTTGAAAATAAAATTTATTATTTATCGCAAAAATCACGCATAAAATAATCTATCCATTTAAAAATCCATTTTTGCGGAGTGCCCCAACTTTGCTAAGATAATTAGAGAAAAAAATCTAACTGAAGCCGAAGCCGTCAGCAAAAATTCGAGATTGATATCTACAAGAAACAATTTTTGTTTCTTTTTATGTTGCATTGCATCCCATCCCTGCCAAGATGTTCTTATTGAGCGCGTTACTACAACTCGGAATGTGAAGATGACGCATGAAGCTGATGGTGGTTTGATGACAATGATGACTTTGACAAAGATGACAGAAAAAAATCCAACAAAAAAATCATTTTCCCACGAAGGATTTCCCCCTTTTTTTCTCGTAGCTAGTAGGCAGTGTAGCGTAGCTGAAGGAAAAAGCAATCAAACAATCACATCTCACTCAACTACCAGCTACCCCAACAGCACAAAAATTACAATCTTTGTAATGACACACTATACTCCACCACCACCACCACTTGTTTGCAGCGAGCACTACCATGAAAAAAAATATTTTATACAGAAAAAAAATATCGAATGAGGGAGGACGAATTAAGCAGAGATGCACAGCGCTTTTAGGCCGGCTCAAAAATTAAAGGAGATGGGACTACGCTCAACATTTTTATTTTTCTTCTTCTTTGGTTCCTACTCCTATCTAAATGGAGAGGATTTTCTAGGGGAATAAAGTACAGTCATTTTAGAGCTAGTAGAAAAAAAAATTGGTCATCAGCAGCTGACTCCATTTTCAAGATAATTATTGGCCCAATACGTAATAATTCTCAGAAAAAGAGATTTTCAGGTGAAGTTCACTTTAAGAAAATAAATAAAAGGAATGGACAGAGAGAGAGAGAGAGAAAAGAGAAGAAATGAAGCCACACAGAAGGAGTGTCATACACCGCCAGATTCATCTTCATCAGGGAAGCTGACCACCAAACGGAGTGGACACCGCCGAAGACGTGAGCTCTGATTCAAAAAATAGTAATTTTTAAAACAAGGGTAACTTGCGACAGGTGACAGAGTGGAAATAGAATTTTATTTGGAATTTCAACAACAAAAATTCATATAGAAATGCTTAGAAAATTAATAGTAAAAAATAAATGATTATTATATTTTTTTCGCAGGATTATCACTAAAAAAATGTTGACAGTTAGCCACCACAAATATCATACTTTTGCATGATTACGGCTCCGGTTCCGTTACGATTTCTGAATGCGGTGGGATCATTAAAAAAATAGATGAAGGGAAGAATATATGAGCTGTAGGGAAGAAGGAGATGTAGATGAGCAAGAAAAAAAGAGTTTATTGCCTTCTGTCCTCCTCCTCTCCTCCGTCTCACATTCAACAATCTCATGAATGAAAATATTCAGCTGTCCCCAAACACAGTGTCGTGCTGGTGGTAGTGGCGGCGGCGAGCAGAATGCAACTTATTTTTTTCTAGGTACATAAAATACATGGCCACAACAATAACAAAGTGCAGAGCTAGTGCGATTTTCGGACTGGTCCAATCTCCTCACATATATATTATATTTTTTTTAATTGATACGAAGACGCAGTTTGTAAAGTGGGTAGATAGGTGGTGGAGTGCACTATATGCGCCGAGCTAAACAAAAAATTCTGTCCATGAGTTCCCATGCATCGGGAAAAAGGAGTGTGTTTGCCACCCTGCTGCTCTCCTCTCCGCATACCAAGTGTTTCCTCGCCACCATAAATTAACTAAGATCAATGTCACCCTTTCATTCACTTCATGCATTGGGAAAAAGGAGTGTGTTTGCCACCCTGCTGCTCTCCTCTCCGCATACCAAGTGTTTCCTCGCCACCATAAATTAACTAAGATCAATGTCACCCTTTCATTCACTCCCAATCCAAATCTTTAGATTTATGTTTTTAATCATCTACCAGCCATCCACCACCTCTGTGAAGCGTCGCGGATGGAAAATGGAATTAGTAAGAAGTTAGCAGGCTGGCGTGCTTAATCGTAATCGCTAAAAGTGTAATAATAAGCGAGAGAGCTCTTTCAACTCTCTCTCACTCTTCTCTCCCTCTTCCACTCTCCTCACCACTTTTAACTCCGACTAGAAAAGACCTTGTAGCCAATCACTTTTTTTTGCTCTCCCAGCAGAAAAAAATTTATTTCACTCAAAACTCAGCCCTATTCAAACACCATAAAAAAAATTCTAGCAGCGGACCCAACTAAATTCCAAGGAAAATTTTTTCAGAGAAATGAATGAATGGCGAGGTATCATTTCCATTTTCAAAAAAATTGTCTTTTTTCTTCAGTAATAATGAGAGAAGGAGGATCACACTCGTCTCCATCTTACAAGCATAATCAGCGCCAAAGCATACAAATAGGGAAAGAGGGATCCTCCGCACACAGCCAAACATCAACCTGCTCCACGCACGAACGTCCGATAACAATTTTGTGGATTGGAGAAGACCAATACATAATTTTTTTTTGTTTGCTGATAAAGTGGATGAGCACTTTGAAAGTAAATTTGTTTTGGTGATTGTTAGCGCTCTCCTTTTTTTTCTCCGTGCAACCTGTCGAATGCTAATTTATGCCTATTATAATTTAGGACAGGAGCTCGTGGTCGCCCATAAACGAGTTTTTTGGAGGATGAATGGGAGCAAAAAAAATATATTTTTTCTTTTTTGTTGTTACAGCCACAGAACAATTGTTATGGTGGCCGGCTACTGTCTTTTCTCCTATCTACACGGCAGTTTGCTACTGTGTGTGCGGTGGAGGTTGGCTCGAAAAAAAAATCATTTTTCTTCTTCTTTTGTAAATAAAAGTGGGCTCAATCAAGAATAAAAAGGATGGTTTGACGAGTGAATGGAAAGCAATCAATGAGGACAAGCAACGTTTTCTTTCAACCACGTCCTTTTCACTTTCCTCACTGGACAGCTACTTAATCCGAGATGCAAGCTTAATCTGCAAGGGATGATCCGATAAAATATTCCTTAACTACCGCGACGGGTACTATACCCCAAATAAAAATTGTTAAGCAAAAATGAATGTCTGAATAAAATAAATACATTTTTTTTTGTAAATGTCTGCAAGTTCACCAAGTGTAAAATTAGGACGATAATAAAAAGTCACCTGAAAAGTTGTTTTATTTTTATTAGGAGAGCTTCCCCAAGAAAAAAAATCTAACTTTTGGACAGCTGCAGAAAAGGCATTGAAGCGTGGCTGGAAAACTATGCTGGCGTGTATTATTTTATTATTATATTTTTACCATACGAAATCGAAACCATGCAAAGAGTTCCCTGAATACTTGGAAAGCTATTCTCAGTAGAGCCACTCAAATGAGTAAAAAAATTTATGTTTAATGGCTGTGATGTGATAATATATTACGCCATTGGTACCCATTTCTCTCCGTGTAATACAATTTATTAAGGAAAAAAGTTGGTGGTGGTGGTTGTGTGCTCGTAATAACGACGATGATGAGTGAAGTAGAAAAAAAAGTTAAATTTCTTGTGCGCCTGTCTTTCCCTGTGCCCCGCTACAGTGAAGAAGGCAAAGGCACGAATGAATATATTTTTTTTCCAAATTCGATTGTTTGAACTCAGTTGAGTGTGACTGATTGCTTTCCGTTTCCTTAGATTATTCCTAATTCCTTTATAGCTTCTCTCCCACTCTGTGCTCCTATCTCCTCTGACTTTTCTTTTTTACTCGTTTTCATCCCTCTGCATCCAGCCCTTTTTGAAGAAAATGTGTTCTCCTCCTCAGAAAATAAAAAAAAATACTTTTTACATATAAATAGCTAGTCACTCAGTCAGTCGTCAGTCAACCGACCAACCAACCATATCATCATCATCATTATTATTACTTTTTTCCCCAACTCATATGGCAGGAGAAGCATCATCCGGAGGAGTGAGGAAACGATAGGAAAAATCTTCACGATTGTGATCCACGACGGGAAGGAACATTTATTTACTTACATTTACCTATTATCCTTGATAATTGAGGTGGTGGTGGATGGGAGCACCGAACCGTGACAGAACTGTATGATGATGCGCATCCCCAAACAAAATAAATGTATTTGGGGGTCTCACTCCAACAGAAACTTAAAAACTGGAAGGTGGTGCAAATAGCTGCGCCACTTTCGAAAAGATGTAATAATTCTGATGAATGAAATTATACAAATTGTGTGCTTAAATGACAAGAGTATTTTGTCAGTTTTTTTCAGTCAGCTTTTTGAAAATTTGAATTTTGGAGGTTGTACTATTACTAAGCAACTGTGCCCATTTTAATTGTTCGTGGTCATCAGCAGCAGCTAGCTCAGAAGACTGATGATTTATTGCCAGGAAAGTGGCGTTCACTCCTTTCAATTGATTTAGATAGAGAGTGGTGCGGCACTGAGAAATTTTTTTTGTTGCCTCAAAAATCGCCGGCTCAAATCTTGTGCAATTAGAAGCCACATTCATTTCAGTCTGGGACTGGCTAGCTTCTGTGCACAAAATTTTTTTTGGTAGTTGCATTTTGGAAAATAAGTATTCCTCCAATATTTTACGACTGTATGTTCAGGTATGGGAGAAGGAGGAAAAGAGAAAAAGCTGAAAACGAAAGAAAGGAATGTGTTCTGCCATTAAAAAAATATATTTTTTTACTGGTGGGTAATGGAAACGAATGTCCGTCACAGCAAAAATGAATGTTTTCTGCGAAAGTGATGGCAACTCGCAAAGTGTTCGCAGGTTTTTCGGCTGACTGGATTCGAACCAGACAGAAACTTTAGGAAGGATACACATTTCAAGTGCAATTAATCACATCGACAAATGACATGCCCAACCAGAGCGGTTTTTCTCTCTCTCCGCCATCCTCGTCGGTTGGAATCTGGTGTTGGCTCACTTAACAAATTGTAAAGTAGACAATGATCCGTGATGAAGCAATCCATAACATTGCAATCAACAGGAGTAAGGGTAATGCATGGTTGCGCATACAAAAAAATTATTCATTTTTAAGGGGAGAGTTGGAGAATCTCTTCGAAAAAAAGGTGAGAGGCCCATTTCTGTGCACATTTTTTTCGATTTTTTCTTTGGGAAAAAATTCTACAAGGCTAGGTAGCAGTGATTTCTGTAAAGTGCGAGTATGGCAGTGCTTTCGGCAGTCGGAGTAGAAAGTCATATGAAGTGGCAGTGGCTCCAAATCAGGAATGTGAGTCACGTGCCAAAGAAACACTTCTAACTAGTAGTTAGTGACAACTCAAGGGCAGATAAAGAAAGGAGAGAGGTGCACACAAGAAGGGAGCGAGTGTCTGCGTAGGAAGAAAACCCTCTCGTTTTGCGGTGGCGATGGTAGTGGTGGTGGCTCTTCTCAATGAAATGAGAGATGCTCCTCTCGTCCTCAGGAGGATATGGCCAATGTCGAAGAAAACAGAAGAGCTTGACACTTGAGCTAACAAAAACGAACAGAGAGAGCTCCGTTCCATCCACATTTATTTTCTCCTCTAAAATGTCTCCCTTCTCCATTTCATTTTATTTGATCTATAAGATCCTTTAATTGCTCATTATCGTCATTACTACATTATGAATGTATATTTCCACTTGGCTAATGTGCTCGTAAATTTTGTTTTTGTCAAAACGTTTTTGTTTTGTGGCTCACTCCGTTGATGGTTGAAAAAAATAAGGTTGGTGCTCCGATATAGCACCCAGTCTGCGGTGGTTTTGTTGAATTGAAATAAAGTGGAGTCAGCCTCACATATGATGAGAGCCACTGAGCGCCTCCCTCCACACCTACTCATATCATCATCCCCATCCCCATTAACATTCACATCTTCACTATCACTCACACGAATTTATCGGTGTTCGCCTCCAAAACTCCGAAATATATTTTCTGACATTTCCCATTTACAAGCTCCGAGAGAAAAGAGCACATTAAAATCATCTTTTTTTTCTCCACTCGTGTGCATAACTTTGCTTTTGTCTTTCCAAAATATAAAAATTGTGATTGGACTTTGTAGCAAAAGGGAACTAGCATTTTTTGGGAGAGTACGTACCAGTTTTGTACTTTTGCCCTCTGCAGCTGTTTATGTTTTTTGTAATGGGCCTATTTTGTGTACTGACAAGAGAGGATGAGCGGTGCTCTGTCGTAGTTATGCGGGGAGGGAAGGAGAACAACAGCTCGAAGACATCTAATAAATAATACACTCTATCCGAAAAGGTAACCTGATACTCGTACGAGATCTGCAATAAGTGTCATTGTTCCTTTTGTCAGGAGGTGTATTTAGTGACGAGGAATGATAATGGTGATGGTTTGTAATGAAAGGAATGTCACTTGAAAAATTCCACTAACTTCTACCTCTACCCATATAACATGAAAGGAGGAGAGATGAGGATGAGGATACCAAAAATATTTTAAATATTATGAATACCTCCATTTAGGTCCTGAGGGAGGAGGGGCGCTGTACTCCTAAAACCGCGCAATTCTCTTTTTTCTAAAAAAAAGCTGAAATAAAAACTAGAAAAAAAATGAATCCATTCTGTTTACAACCTCTCTTACCGTTTTTAGGAGCTTTTGCGGACGCAAGTGAATTAATCCTTTTCGAGTGCTTAATTGTCGTACTAAATGCCATTGTACCTAGTGTCTAATTGTTTTTTTTGGGATTACGTAACTGAGCCAAATTACAACATTACAAGAGCACACACACACCAATTTTTACTGGGAGAATTTTTTTTTGTATTTTATCCTTCCCCGTTTTCCCTGTGCGGTGGGGATGTACCTGCAGCAGTGAATTTACCAATAAACAGCGAACACGAAAATTG
>JAHZND010004339.1:0-14501 GCA_027744115.1 Acrocyrtus sp. NNG-2020 | reverse complement strand
TTTATTGCGATTACAAATTATGAGGGAAGATGAAGCAGGCATTTGTCTGTGTGCTTCCTCATGTAGCACATTTTTTTCTAATAATAGCATATAGGCGTGATTTCTAAAAACACAGTTCTCATTTGGAAAGCAAAACCGAAATCTGCTAGAGGACATGTGTTGAGGAAAAAATTGTTTTACTGTTCACTAACTACAAGAGGGTTTTAATTGTTAATGGAGTATGGCACATGCGCTAAGCGATGACAAATTCATTTTTAACATAATACCCCCAAAGTAAGTCAAGTCCGTCAGTCAAGAGTCATTTTACACCGCTGTTAATTACTCAATAGAGCCCAATAATAACAAATTCGTTCGTGAACGATGGGCCTCTCAGTGAAGAAAATATGAGAGTGGGTTTCCACAAGAGTGTCATAAAGCAGGGAAGGGTCTGGTACAAAAATCGTAAAAATAAAGACTCGCCATCAACTCAGCAGCCTTATCCTAATAGTCAATTGCGGTTAGCGTGAACCTGGACGTACTCCCTTTTTTTACTACTGGCGTGAAAAATCCTCTTGTAATTTTCGCTATTTAAAATGTGATATGTATAACATAAAAGTATCATATAATTTTGAGTAATATACTAATGTATCCCTTTGAGTGTAGTAAAGCACAGATTTTGATAAAAATTAATGTTAAGCTGACTGTAGAGATGGATTGGGTTTATGCTCTCCTTCTTTTAAGAAGGGAAATCTGTGAAACAAAGTTATTGGTCTCCTTCCTATTGTAAACGAGCTCTCATCTGCTAACCCATTTGTGAATGGTAATCAATCGGAAAACATATCCTGCCTCCAATTTCTTGCTTCTATGAATACATTCTCGTAGAAAAGATTAGCATCAATAGTTCCCAAGGGTCCTCCCCGTCAATTTTTAGGTTGTGATTTTGGAGAAAAAACTATAAACAATATTGTGTAGGAGGGCACACATATGCAGCAGGGACACACAAAGCGGAAAAAATATATATATTTGGCTTTGCATGACCAAGACATTTTTTTTGAGTTTTGTTGGTATGAAACGTGCCAGAAAGTTGTCATTTGTAATTTTTTTGTGAAGGAAGACGGAGAAGTTTAAGGAAGTAAAATTTGTATCACTGGGAAAAAAATTCTAGGCTGTTACCAGCATCCCATATTAAAAATGCCAAATATCGCAGTAAATAACTGTATTCAATTATAAGTATGTGAAGGGGCTGCGACTGCTATTTACTTAAATATTTTCACTCCAGTTTGTGAACAGCGGTAGAATGTTTATGCCGTTTTTTCTCTTATTTTTATAGCGCTGTATAATGGCTGTTGCATTGTTGTTATTATTATTGCTCAGTTGTTCTTTTAATGGGAACCGTTTTTCTCTGGGGAGGGAAGAACGGAGAGGAAAAATCAGTTGAGGCTTTTTCGAACTCATTCGCGTGAAATATTCCTCTTTATAATGATTATGACGATATGAGACGATAAAATGGATGGTACTGGGTGAGGGCGTGCTAGAAATGAAGACGTTCAAATGAACATATTTTTATGAAATTGTATTTTTTCGCTTTTTTAATGGCCCAAGGTAGCCAGAAAATTGCTGGGTTGCTGTAACGTACATAAGCGGAGGGGGTAGAGCGTCTATGCAATTACGGTTTTCTAATAGTGTCATTTAAGAGTATTACGAGAACGCCAGTGGAACAAATATCGCGTTTGGCATCGGAGGCATCCTTCACTGAAATTGTAATGAGTTTTGCTACACCTTTAAAAATCAGTGTATTTCCTGCCGTCATGGCCTACAATATTACCAAACATCGTTTTTATAGAAATATTGAATGTGGAAATTAGAAGATTGTTTTAAATGGTTGAACCCTTCTTCTTAAGCCATTAACATACAGCATATAACTCTTCTCCTTCAAAGGTGACACTTTTCCACTTTCAAGTCCGTGCCTTAAAAATGGCCTTCTCCTTTTTAGGATGAAGCTATTAAAAAGTAAATAAAAATGCCAGTAAAATCAAGGGAAACACTACTATTATACATTTCAATTTTGAAGAGATGTTTTTAGCAAAGATTTTGTTGCCTTTTGTTCAAATCGGCATTAAATTTTCGGAAAAGTGTCGTTGTAACTGGTTTCAATTGTAGTAGGGCCGCAAAGCCAATTTCCAAAATGTCGAAAGTCGCAATGTACCCTGTTTCTTGGCGTAAAAAAGTTGGAACGAAAAAAAAACTTTAGTAGTGCTCGCGATCAATACAGACTTGACAAGAAGGCATTGTTGAAGTCGGGTAAGATGTGAAATGTAAGTTTTAAAGGCAGAGGACTGCGGGGTATAAAGTCCGGATGCAAAAGTCAAAACAAGAATTGTTGATGGGCACGAACACAACATATTATATGTACAATGTGCAGAGGTAAAAATACGGGAAAACAAATGTGTGCGTGGCTCTTGGCGGAGTGTAATATGCGCTGGTAAAAACTTTGTTCTCTACTTACTTTGTTTGCATTTTTTTCACTTTACATAGTCATTACATGTCTGAGCTCTTAACAGTCAGCCATCATGTCTTAAGGGATTAACAAGAAGTGAAGTTGAAAGCGGAGTTCGTGAAGAGCTGAGAAAAACGCAGAAAAAGTAAAAGGATGGCGTTTCAAGTTTTTAAGTGAAATTGATACATACACACTCACTTGAGCGCTGGGTTGGCATTGGCAGAGAGGAATTAAAATATGTAAAAATGAAAATTCGGTTAGAGGGATGAACATCTGCAACGAACCGAAAGGCAAAAAAAGGTATTATTGATTATACTGGAATGCATAAGTGTAGGATTGAGTGAGTTACGTCATTTGAGTGAGCATTTTTGGGGTATCACTTGTCCAGTGACACAGAATATTGAAAATACCCCGGAGAAAACCAGAGAAGTGCTGGGAAAGTGCCACTTTTGTTTTCAACTTTTTTTAAAAAATTCCGTTTAATCCTTGCCAGCATTTTTTTTTTCGTGAGACTGGCTAGCGCTCACACACAAATTTCACAGAGTTGCAATACCCTTTCTCACTTTTCAGTGCAAGTACTCACCAAAACTTCTGGAAGTTATTTGGGTGGGCTTTACACGTAAAAGTGTACCCCTACGTTTTCCTTGGCAGTACTGAAATTCGACACAATTTAATTTTATGATGACATCCCATCATTCTCCTGTCATGCATGTGGCAATTGCATACTTTTTTTTGGACGAGCATAACTAGATACTATTCAACAGTGTGCTTTTGGAATGATGCAAATTAATTATTAGTTGAGGGAAAATGAAGGTGTCTGGTAAAGCATTTTGATTATGGATGCTTTCGAAATTCATCCGAAGAAGTAGTTACACTGAACTTTTAATGCGTGCTCTTTTCCAAACTCTTTTGCTTCCCGACTCCATGAAATATTAGACAAGGATCGGTTTTAAGTGGCTGTTTTCTTGTTGAATGACTTTTGGAATTTTGTGTAGTTTTTCCTTGTCAAACTTTCTAACTAAATGGAATAACTAGTAGCAGTGTAGGATCACAAGGATCAAGCATGAAAAGTGATCTGATCTTACTTGATTTTCATCTCTTTGCTTCTCTCAATCCTGCACGCACTCCTGGTCCGGGAGCTCCAGCTAAAAGTATAAAACGGCGTACATCTTTCCATGCTCGTTCCAGCTACGCAGTTGCGTATAAATACTGAAATTATGTTCTTGTTTCACTTTTTGCAAAACTCCGCACAATCAACTTCATCCAGCTAAACTATATGCTAAAGAGCAGTTATAAATAAGATTGTGAATGCATTTTAGTAACTGAGCTTGTGTAGTTCTCTAATTTAATTTATCTTGTTCTCTTATTATTCCGTACAAATCCTTTCTACGACAGAATGGCAGATGAAGTTGTTGAGACGAAAAGGAGTCTAAATAGTTATTTATTTTCTTTATTTACAGAGCACAACATCACCCTCGTATTTTCACGACCGGCTTTCTCATCTGAACTCTCAGAACTCCTCCCCGTTCACCCCAATCAGCGGTGGTAAGTCCATCACCATCATCGCACTCATACAAAAACACCAGACAAGAGCGCTAAAGTGTTATTAGAATGCTGCATTTATTGCTACTTAAAGCAATTTCAATCACCCAACAACAACACCAACAAAAAAAAGATCATTCTTCCATCTGCGGAATCGACATTCGACAGCCTAATGAAATTCGATAATAGTGTTACTTTTACAGTGGCTAAGTACATTTCTCCACATTTCTGCCTAAATAGCTCTCGTGCCTGTAAATACAAGACAGAAGCAGTCAACACCTCTTTGCGTGTGAATACGTTCATGACTTCCAGGTTTGAGTGAACCAAAAATGGAAAAGTCATAAAACACAAGGGACCGATTATGCACAAGAAAAAATCTTTTTTTTTCAAATAACCCAATTCTACAGAGGTTTCATTCACTCAAGGGAGAGCCGAAGCAAAATGAATGAAATATGAGCTGGCAGTGAGTGCATTATACAAAGTCTCATTTTCTGTTTTGCTGAAGGTGTCCCAAAATATGGGTTGCTTTTTACTAGATTGCTGATTTGATTGAGCCTCGCCATATCAATGACAGCAATAATATCGAATTTTATATCAGATCAAATGCAAAGTTAGAATTACTAAGCTTTTATCAGTGGCAAAACTGGATGTAGACTGGCAAATTTTAGATATTTTGCAGCCGTATTGCTTAAAAAATATGCCGTTTGTTTGGGGTTTTCTCAGTTTTACAATTTAAAGAGTATATAAATGCAAAGAACGAAGTGAACGAACTAACTTTGCAATTCCAAATCAGAGAAGACTCCATTAAGCAACTTTGAACTTTAGAATGCAACGGGAATGGGATCTAATTTGGCATGCTTTACAATTTCATGCTTTTCTGCACACTAATGTAATCATCCAAGAGGTGAAACATCAATAAAAGCGTTAGTTTACATCAGACCACAATAGAGCAATGACAGCTGTAAATGTTTCAGCCAACCCCTCCGAGTAATTAATCTTCATGCTGTTATTTATACACATTCAATTTATATTGTTTACGGTAGAGCCATAGCAGTGCTTACGATGTGAACAAAAAAAAGTTTTTTTCCCACTTGACAGTGTTGAAGACTACAACGGAGACAATTTATCCAGCAACTCGTCCATAGGGATTCTTTTTCCAATAACGTCTAAATTATGTATACGGACATATACAAACAAAGCAAGCCATTCTTAAAATTTCTTTACGCTTCAGACTATCCTATGAAGTTATTTATTTCACAGTTTTCAGCTTTGTTCATGTTCCCGTTCTGGAATTTGAGTTTAGTTCTGTACTCCCCTGTAAACTAGAAATGTCAAAGGAATTTTTTCTTGTAAGATGATATCAACACGATTAAGGGGTAACGTGACGTCCTCATATTTAACTTTATTTTTGAATGCCACCATCGCAGATTTGTAGAATGACTCATTTTATTTTTTTAAAAAAAGCTGGAAGAATGTTTTCTGTATCAATTTCTTTCAAGTTGCCAAACCCCTCTAAAAATGAAAGGAGAGGAAGGGAGGCACACACAAGGAGGAGTGATACATTTCGAAAAAAACCCGTCATTCGTATGCTATGTGCAATGCTCACTGCAAATGACCTATTTAAGCTGAAAAAGATTTTCTGTTTTCCATGTCTAAATGGCTTGTTCAACATGTTCATCTCATATAAATAGCAGATCAAGTTAGCTTACCTTGTTTTTAATGGAGAAGGTACAAGGCAGACTGCTGCGGAGCGTGAATATTCTGAACACACAGATTAAAGATATTTCCGTATGCCGAGGATTGTCGGCAAGACTTGAATAGAGGTGTAAAGTACAAACTTATTTCAGAGGGAAAGGTATGCTCCTATCGCTTGCCGTTATGTGTGTAGTGTAATGTCTATTTTAATGGTGACAGGGGAGATGGGCTTTTCGCTTTATGGTGTGTGCCACCGTTTGTCATCTTGATTCGTTTCAGAGGCTCATCTTGAAATATCTACGGGAAGGAAATCAAGAGTTTTTGTAAGGTAGACTTTTAGTACGGCATCCTGTATTTTTAATACTAAAGAGACGCCGTGGAAGTGGAGTTGGTTGTGCAACTGAAAAATGTGCACCCACCCACGCTGCATTCATATTTTTTGTGTTGTGAGTGAAATAGCTGGGCTAACTTGAAGAAAAATTATTATGCTTTCATTACAGCTTTCTACTTAAAACTGATGTAGCTATGCTGTTTAGTAACAGTTCATTATACACGAATTTACGCAAACTAACGCGAAAATATTGGGCAACGTTAAATAATGATGGGAAAAAGGAGCCGCGCCGCTGTGACACGATAATACTGTTTGGGTGGTAAAAGGGTTGTGTATTCTCATGTAATGCTTCAGTTATTTTCCATGTGATGGAAACATACTATGTCAGATTTTTTTTTACAATTTCCGAATACCAAAACTTTTTAATGTAGCGTGTCATGAAATATATCTCGCGCCAATTCAATACGTATTACTTTTGGGTACACCTTCAGAGCAGATTTCGAAAATTTATTTGGCTTGAAAGGGCTTCTTCTTACGGGAGCGTCGTTTATTTAACCTTCAAATCCTTAATTTAGATATTCTTCGCTTGAGTTTCAAGTGTCAAATTACACCAGGGAAGGGAATGATTTACTTAAGCAGACACGGCACAGCACTGGTAAAAGATAACTAGTACAAGTAATGTGTAATGACATCGCATTCCGCTTCCCTGACAGTCTGTCACTCAGCTAATCAATCAACATCTCGTTTCCTTCCATTCCTTCACTTTATAGTTTGTCAGCAGTTTGTGGAACACCCGGAATTGAAATTGTTTTCTTCAGAAATTCAAGACACTTTAACAGTCTTATGTACTAATTGCTTTGTTAGTTTAGCTAATTACTTGTTGAGTAAAGCACATATTTGCTGCAAATGATTACTGGGAAGGTCTCTGAAACAATCCTTTCAGAAATGAAAGTTGACATCGTTGGAATTTAAGGCATGTCAGGAGAAATTGCTCGAAGGACATGATGTGAATTGTAACTGGCGTTTATCTAAAAAAAAGTTTCGTGTTTCCCAGATCGTATTCTTTCCAACCATCAACTATTTGGAAAGTGTGGAATTTCTGAAAAACTGCGGTTTACCCAAAAACACTCAAGTGGGGTGATACCTGCATTCCATCAGGGTGGCAATAGTGTGTGTACGCGTCCATTAATTTTTGTATCCTGTTAGAAAAATAACGCACATCACATATTTCATGTCAAGTTGAACTAAATGCAGCATTCTAACAACATGAACGAACTTGCGCTGTGTCAATCTACCTAATTAACTGATTTACAAATGTCCTGTGATTATGTTTTTAAAAAACAGAAGCGGATGAAAATGACGATCAAAATCGAAATAGTTTGGCTTCGCTCAAATCTATTGTGGAGAGCATTCAAAGGAACAGAATCACGACCACACCGGCGGTAGCCAGACGAGATCAGTCAGGAACAAGCATAGCACAACCGCCACCTTCCCAATCGTCCCTGGTGGTAGTTGACTATCAGTCTTCAACCGTTGTAGACTCTCCGCAATCTCAAGAGTCGACGTGAAAACTACTTCCCGTGTTTCTGCAAGAACAGGGTTAAGTGAAGAATTTAGTGTATGATAAACTGTAATATACCTATTTTAAAAATTTATGAAGCATTCTTGTTTTTTTGTGAATAAATCTGATATGCAAGTAGAACAAAGAGAAGATGAAGTTCACTACTGCTAAGTTATTACCAAATCAAATTGAGATGAGCGATGCATGATGATAGAATGAATTATAGGCGGAAAGCAGGAGCACTTTATTTGAACCAAGTCATGTTTTATTAAGTTCCACCAATATTCGAATAGACTTTCACTCGCAAAAAAGCTCTCGGATTTTTTTCTTTAATATGTGCATTTCAAATACCAATAATGCAGGTATTCAAGTATATTTTACGCATTTAAAATTGTAGCTTACGTAAACATAGTTACATGAAGGGCTAGGTGTAGTGGCGTTAAATATACAGTACAACAACAGCTTAATTTACAGTTAGTTAGCAATTAAATTGCTAATAAATACAGAGTACAGAAACAGCCAAAAAGGAAATTCATGTAGTTTTCTGCCTCATACAATTCAGTACATTTTTTGTGAAAGGAGTTGCGGACACTTTTGATATTTCTGAAAAGTCACAGAAAAAAGTTCTGGCTCCTAGGAATTAACAACAATTTTGTGTGCAACAATCAACAGTAATATATTTATATATTTATGTTTATCTGAATAGCAACAACAACAACAAAGTTTTTTAGTTTTTCCTATGTTAGACTGACCTTCAATGTTAAAAATGATTCCAATTAACGGAATGATTAAAAGTTACACAGTTCTACTTGTCACGCCAAGAAGGGGCACTTGCTTCCATCAAAATAATTTTGACATGACTGTTTTCTTAGCTACCATATTTAGAGTTAGTCGCTTAACATAATAAGATGACATAAGTAATAAGGAACTAAATTTTTCTTTTAGTTTAAATTCAAGTAACTTGCTAAAAATTCGACTGACTATAGTGACTAAAAATGACAGTATTATTCACAAAACTTAATGCTGTTACACAACCGTATACATTGTATATTAATGTAAATGAATAACGGACTTAAACTTAAAACTGACTTAATGTCGCTACTTTTAAAGCTTATATCGTTGTTAATCATAAAAATTAATATTTTTCTTTAAATTTAAACATTGTTAAGGCGAAAAGTAGGCATACGGCGCTTTGGTACCATTTTAAATCATGTTTACGTGAGTGATAGGATGCTCAGGCGGGACATCAACTTGCCATATTTTCTTAAGTAGACGTTTACTTTACAAGACAACTGTAAGGAACTTAGGTAATAGTGAATGAGAGAAATGTATCAATCCGCGTACCACATGAAAATCGCGAAGAATACATAACAGGTAATGCCTTACTTTGCTGTGTAGTTACTCTAGATCATAATTAATCCCTTACACTTTTAGTAGTAGAGTTGCTTTAAACACTGATTTACAATAACAATGGACTTAATCTATACATTTTATGCTTACGTTATTTTATTATTTTTTAAAAATTATCTTGTACTTGAGTCATTCCCTTATACATACTGAAAAAATAGTTTTTGTTTCAAACAATACGTCTCCAACTTCGTAGAAAACAACTAAAAGCAATAAGTTCCTCTGCAAAACTACTTTATATTCTCTGCTAATTCTGCAGCTAACCTCAAGCAATGTCAAAAAACATTCGGTTCCAATTGTATAAATGCAAAATTTAATTTCATGTAGTATTATTTTTAATTGATAGAGATACACTTATAAAAAAACTTTGGTAGGTTTTAAGGTGGGAAATGTTAGCAGCGCGCTTCTCACGCGAGAACTGAGGAACCACTTTCCACCTTTGCAGTATCCCAGTAAGCTGCATCATATATATCATCTTATTCCGTTGGGGACACAGATAAAAATTGCTCTATTGAACAGCAACAGGAAAAGATTAAAGTATTCAAAAATATTTTAACACTTTTGACTTAAATGACTATTTACAAAGTTGAAACAGTTTACTATCTCACTGCTCTGAAACCTAAAACTCTTAGTAGGACTTATATATAAATACGCGTTTTTTTAATCTTTGTGTGTGCATAGACGAGAAATGCTGGACTTCCACCAGAGTGACGGACTTTCACAAACTGGGCTACAATGAAGGACACGTAGCGGCTGAGAAAAATGGCGAATAAAAGTTTCATCTCCACGATTTTAATTAATCATCTCATTTTACCCCAAATTACCCAAACTCCATTGAAAAAAATATATTCGAGTAACAAATTAAAACAACAATACTTTCAAAAATTCTTTAAAAAACTAGCTTTCAAAAGTGTTCGAAAAAATACAAGTTATTTATCAAAATTAACATAAAAACATGAAAAATTGTTATACAATAGCCATAAAAAACCTTTGCCATACTGTCATATCAAGTGTCAAATCAGGTGTCAAAAATAGTACATCGTCCTTTACAAAAATAATTCGCGTACTGTTTTAAAAACTGTTTTAAAATTTCTACTTTTCCCGTAACCAATTTTTTAAAGCTCTACAAACTGAAAACATTTGTGCGACAAAGTACATGTTGATAATGACAAAACGAAAGAAATACTATCGACTGCGACGCCATAGTAATTTTAAGAAAACCTTCGGAAAACATTAGATTCCGTAGGAGGACCATCGTTTTTAAAGAAAAAATAAAATTAAAACTTACGAGACAATTCCATGTCGAGAACATGATCTGAAGTGGTTCGTCTAAACACATTCCTCACATTTCGCAATAAACGGGCAGTTTCACTAAGTCTAGTAGTAGTAGTTTGTGTCGGAGGAAGGTAGTTGTGGTGATGTGTTCGATAAAATCAAGAAACAAAAAGAAAGAAAAATACAAAATTGAACAATTTTATTCAATTAAGTGAATGTCAGCGACATTTCTCCACGAAAATTGCTTTTAGCTGGCTCGCTACGCTTCACTATTTTCTGGGACATTGAGACTAATTCCTATCCGCTGATAATTTGCACATTTTCACTAAATGACTAGAACAGAGTGAAAGCCGACAAAGAAGACGACGACCTGCACAAATACTGGACACAGCGCTATAATTGATAATCTTTCGAGCAACATCGGACCAGATTTATACCGTAAATGATTTTGTCTGCAATTCCAATGGTGTTATCGTGGACATTATTGAGCTCTTCGAAGTTATTTTTCTAGAGACGAGAAGCGCGATACAAGTTTGTATTTTCAAGATCGTAGTTAATTGTAGCAAATTATCGACTCCGTTGCGTTGGAGTTCTCCTGATTCTCAGTTAAAAATTGATACGGTTTTTAATGTAACAGAAAACAAACGAGCAGAAAAAGTGTGATGATACAAGGAAGGACAGTTTACGGCTACAAATTACTACTACTTTGAATTTATACTGCAAGCATTCATTAAAAGTAGGAATGGTTTCTGGATGTGTCATATACTTGCATAATTAACTTGAATTTTTAAAATTTCAAAACCGATTACTACAGTTATCAAGTCAGTTTAGTCTATTGGAGGAACTTTTTTTCTCTGAAATAGAGCTCATAGAGCAAACTATTTAAGTCAGTATTAGAAGTGTCACCTTAGAATTCGCACAAACTTTGATATCACACAAATCGCAAACACTAAGCATGTCACGGTACTATGAGATACGAAGGAGAATAGGACCATTTCCTAAATCGGACCACTATGTAATGGAATTTAAAGAGAACGAAAACCGAAAATGAAAATATTTAAATGAAACGGGAAAGCTACATGAAAAATTACATACGAAAGTATTGTCCATAGTATCTACGATAGAGTAGTACTTGATATTTTTAAGCAGTCGAGTCAGATAGCATCATAAAAAGACTAAAACACATTTAGCACAATTAACTATGAGAAAAAACTTTTATACAGTGTTACGGACGAAAAATGACTACAAAAAATTATGCACAAGGTTAAACGCACTACATAAAACAAAAAAAGAGAGATCTATATAAAAAAGATTTTTTATACTGTGAATGGAATACTTACAACGCACAAGTTGTCCAAGAACATGCATGGGTCTGTAAACAAAATTATTCATATAGAGCATGACAGTAACATCAATCAATAGTATACATAAAATGTGTTCCCCCTTCACAAATGTTAATTCGGAATGAAAAACCTTCGATCACAAAATCACAACTTGGATAAGCACATACATACAATTAAAAGTAACGGCGGTGGTGTAATAAAGTTGGAGTTGTGGTGGTTTGGTCATGTCGGGAGAGTGTAACGCAGGACACTACATAAACTACTTACACTTACGTATTATGACATGACTATGACACAGGAAGCATGAAATATTTAAAAGGGTCATTTGTAATTTTAGCATTGAACGTGAAGAACCGGCGCGTTTTGTACATATATGCATAGAGTCAGACTGCTTTGTATTGAAGCAAGTTTGGAAGGACATGTCAGGATGAAAGATTCAGTAGGCCTAGGGCGAACGCCGTAGTAGTGAATGGAGCACGTGGGGACACTACACTACTGCTTATCAAAAAGACGGTGACTATGAAAGGAAATGAAGCTGTTCTCAGGCACTAAATGGACGAACAAGACAGGTATCCCACTGTCCCTTCAGACATGAAATAAGCACAGTCGAGCCTTCCGTAGACGGGTGCACTACATGTATGTATCTATCCAGCAAAATTAAGTACGCCACAAACAAGTGAAGCAAAATAATTATGGCGCTGATAAGCTCACAGCATCATGCAACTTTGAATTATCCGTCACCTGGTACAGTTAATCTACAGTAATTAGGATATGGAGTGCTGAAACAGTATCCTTAAGGGAGAAGGCGGTAGGTTTTGCTGAACTTGAGCTAAAGAATCGTCGGTAAAAATTTGAGCAGGAGTTGACCGCGCTCGTCGATGAGCATAAATTCGATCATCGTCAACGGTAAACCTCGAAATAACGGAAGCGCCATCGTCATCGGTGTCGTCATCACTTTTTATAAAAAAAATTAATAGCACGAATAGAAAATAATAGATTACATTTCATGCAAGTAAAAACCATACCTTCAAAATTATCAAGCTAAAAAATAACATGAAACAAAAATAAAATGCTACAAAACTGGTAGTAGTTAAGGCGTGACAAGACTGAAAACTGAGATTACTGTTTATTCATATAAATTGCATTGTACGTCTGTTTAAGATTCACGCGCAGCACCTCAAAAATCAGTTACAAAGTGCTAATTTCTATAAATCAAAAAAGTATATAGTCGAAAGAAGCAAAATGAGAAAAATCTTGTGTAAAATATGGAGTCGTAACCATTCTGAACATTATTTCAGCATAAATAATTAATAATAAATAATTTGTCAATACATGTAAAATATTACGATTTGCGTGAATTGTTGTGACTAGATCATTACTGTATTACACGAATACACATTCATATAAAAGTAGCAAATTCTATGGAAGCTATGATACGAAGATGTTCATCAAGCAATATTCAACGATTTCTACTACTGTCATAAAGTTGCTTTCAGAAATTCGGACAGTTAAATTAACGTACACTCATATAAATACTTAACTACAGTAAATTAGATTAAAACTGTATCTAAAAAGTGAAAAATGACAATTGTTTGGTTTATGTATTTCAGGAATGTTATACCTTGTAAGGCATGATGCAATAGAGACTTGTTCATCAAGCTTAATCAACCTAAAAATACACCAATAGAAGGGGATGAAAATACAAACAAAAACAAAACAAATACATGCTTTCTTTTATAGTTAATGTAACAATAACACATCATTAAAAAAATAAATGCACAGCATGCCAATTTATTACTCGCTATCCGCAAGCGAATTGCTGTGAATTAGTCTATTCGTTACCATACGTAGCTGCTACAGCAAAATAGGGCTATCTAAATTGTGCATGAAAACTTCTTAAAAGGCAATAACTTTGTTTACTACTTATTGAATGTAACAAAAAGATCATTGACTACCAAAAAAAACTTACAGCTTCAAAAATTTAAAATTTGCAAAACTGAGCTTTATAAATTAAATTATCTGCAAATGAAATAATTTACTTTTACTTTAATTCGGAAAAAGCTATTGAGCCGCAGACGAAAATAAGGATCCTGATCTTGGTACATTCGAAGATTGAGTAATACAGAGCGTATGAGCTCTCTGCTTGGTGGTAACGATTTTGCGAGTTTGGCTTTAACTGTCATTTACGAATGTATCATTTTAACTGGCACATGAATTGCGTATAAATCGGTATATCCGGGTTATTCTTTTTCACAATAAACCGACAAAATCAATTAATCAATCGACTAAAAATTGAAACCTAAGGAATGGCTGAGGTTTCTTAAACCATTGTCCATGCCATAGCCTCATTGAAACGCATTCCTTCCTGTGTCACGATAATTTTGGTAATACTCCAGCTGTTCCATTTATGAAGCATCTACATCGCGCCAAAAAATTCTGACCCGCTAGATCCATTAAATGATAACGCAATAGGTCTGCGAGGAAGTTAAAGGATCAATAAATTAGTAAGAGGAATGGAGAAAGGCTACAAAACAGTGGTAACGGGGATTAACCATAAAATCGACGGTTTTAACCGAGAAAGTTCTATCAGTAGCATTTCCGAATTAAGTATGCCACGTGTTACTGAAAGTACTACTCATATAAAAATTAATTAGATCGCTGATAACTCTGTTATTAAGTAAATAAAATTTATTGTAGTTGAACTCATTGCTTTAAAAATATCTTGTAATAGTAACGACGCATTAAGGTAAACGTTGTTCCCATCGCATTTTGAACAACGTAATTGCGCATTTTTCTAGTTGTTTTGCAGTTAATATACCTAAAATTTGTAGCTCATCACCAATAGCGGCTATTAATACTTTGGACTATACT
>JAHZND010004338.1:0-18148 GCA_027744115.1 Acrocyrtus sp. NNG-2020 | reverse complement strand
TTTTCTTTCTGAAAGTCTGCCCAGGAATGTTGGAATTCACTTTTACTCATTTCACGTCCCTCTCTCACCCAAAATGCAAAATGTTGCGTGAGCGTGTGTGCTCTAACGTGGAAAACCTCTTTTTTTGCAGTTAAAGTTACGTCCTTGACAGTAACTGTCCAGGATTTTTGATACAGGCACGGTAAAAGCGGTGATGGATAATAAAATTGCTCCCCCAAAAACAGAATTTTTTGAAGCGGTTTTAATTACTACACTTGTTTCCAGGTTAGAAGTAAAAGGCCTACTTTTTTTCTGTTTTTCCTTGCGGCCACAGAAAACAACAAAGGCAGCTTTTTTTCTTCTCGTCTTCTTATTGTTTGCCCTCTTCCCCGTAACAATAACAAAAGACAATGTTCTCTTTCCGACAGGCGCTCCCATGAATGAAGAAATGACAGCCTTTTTCTCCTCTGCGAATTAATAAGATCAGATGATAAAGCCTAATCATCATCCTCTTCCCATAAAATGGAGTATCAATTCAGTCTGTGTAAACAGACGGGATGAGCCTAACCCTTAAAAAAGACTTTTTTTTCGGGTGAACCGCTTCACCCTCCCCACCATTTCTAGTCGGGAGCTACAAAACGAGCTGGTTTTTTTTCTCTCTCGGTGATCTCCCTCGAGCCTACTTTTTAAGGAGAAATCTAATATAGCTCCTTCGGCTTATTTTTTTCTTGGGAAAGGAATAAAGTGTCTCGTTGCATTGGCACTTTTACTCCATCGAAACTTTTTTATAGTATTTTTTTCTTCCTCGTTCTGATCATGATCATGAAGATGAGGATAGGATGTAATGATGATGACAAAAGTTATTCCGGTTTGTTGTGAAAAGAAAAGAAAATGATATTGATCTTTGACACCCCATTGTAAAAACATTTTCTTCTCATCCCATCTAATAGATCAACAAACAAGGGCAAAAACTTTATCCGCTGCTTTCGTACAGAATTACACGCAGACTTTTGCTATCCGCTATTCATAAAAATATATATTTTTTCTTATCCTTGCAAGATGTGTCTAGTTACCCGCTACAAAAAAATTTTTTGTTCCTTTTTCCAGGGAAAGAAAGTCAGCAACAGCCGCTGCCTCTGCTGAATACTCTTTCGCATAAAAACTTTTTTTGTAAGAGGAAAATGGAAAAGTTTTTTTTTCAGGAAGGATGAAGAAAGCTGAGCAAAAAAGTGTTTTCTCCTTTCTTTGATGTAGCTGTTATTATTCAACACTTTTTTTGTGAAAACTGAAGGAGCGGGATAAGGTGTTTACTGTTGATAGGTGACACCACTACTAGCGCTACCACCACCGCCCTTTTTCTCTGGTCTTGGAGTATAGTGCAAGGTGGAAAAAGGAGGGAAGTGAGAGGATTGATGATTGCACCTTTAAAACCGTGGGCGTTGTAGAAAACAAATTGGAGGAGAAACTGTAGCTACTGCTCCCTTTTGTTTCCAAATTTTTATTTTTTTTAAAAAAAAGGGTGGCGGTAGTGGGGACTCGGTGTTTTCGGAGGTGATGATAATGAAGAAAAGTTTTTGCGTATTAATGATCTTTCATTATTACTCGAGGAGAGTAAAAGCAGCTAGTGAGAGGAATGAGAGAGCTCACACCTTTTTCTCCCAAGTTAATTTTATTTTTCTGGAAAATCCTCCTGGAGAATATGCATATATTTCCTGTACTTTGCTAATTAAGTATTTACAGGGAACATTTACAATAGCGTTGGCTTTGTCACTTTTCCAGTAAGTAGCGTGCAGCTGGATAATAGAAGGAAAAAGAGAAAAGGAGGTGGAGTTAGTTGGAGTTGGATTTCGGAAGAAAAGTTGTTTTCAGGTATTCAGTCATTTTCCTGTTTGCTAGCAAAATTTTCAGAGCTCCTTTTAATTTACTACGTCTTATTTACAGGAGGATGAAAGACGAAAAAAAAGAATTTTGATGGCGGGAAAAGTGAGAAAAAAATAGTTAACTGCAAAATAATTTCTTTTTCTTCATTTGCCTACTCAAGTTCAAAAAAGTTTTGCTGCAAATTCTCCCCGCCAAATAATTTACAATCTTTTATTTTCCTAACTAGAACAGTCTAAAAATTAGTATTCCTATTCAAACTCACTTTTCCCGCTCTTTTTTTTCTTCCATCCTTACTCTGCAACCCACACCCTAATTAGTAAAAAAAAGTCATAAAGCCACACTCAACTTCCTCGATTTGTATTCATTACCTACGCAATTTCCACTTTTTTTAGAGGCAGCTCCAAAATAAAAATTTGTAACTTGCTCCCTCTCCTCTATTTCTCCCTCTTTAAAAGTAAAAATGAAAATTCCAGTAATATGCAGGTATGCGTACTCCAGCAATAAACCATTTAGCATATCTTCATCTTTTTTCCTTCCCACGATTACACACTTTCCAACCATTAAACCTTTTGAGAAACCCAGAAAAAAATGCATCTAAAAACTCTTTTTTATTTAATATAAAACTTTCCTTTTTTACAAGAGCATGCTCAAGTTGGAGTTGCAACAGGAAGTAAAAAAGACAAAAAAATATTGTATCTACCCTGCACTGCATTTTCTTTTTGCTTCTCCTTAACACAATATGGTTATTATTCTGGCGCGGAAACCAATTCCACTCCGAAAAAAAATTTTTTTTACCCGAATCTAATTTTGTTGGGCGGGCAGCCGGGAATAATAATAATAATAATGTTTTCCTTTTATTCTTTCTTCCCTTTCCCAAGCCCCCTTTTATAGAAATATGTACTCATCGTCGTGATCATCATCACGAGCCATCCCTTTCCCTCTCTTCTTTTTTTATAAGGGATGGCACTTCAGGGAAAGATAAAAAGATAAAAAGTTTTCAACTTCTGAAAAAAATATCTTCTTCCCCGCGTCTCACTCTTTCACTTTCTCCCTCTCTCCCTGCTTTTTTCATTCCTTTTTATTAACAACGTAGAAAAGTAGTCTTGTGTAATTTTTCTTTTTTCTTTCGAGATGAAAAAAATCTTTTTTTTCTGTGATTGCTATACGGAGATTGGCGTAAAAATGCACATATATAAAAATATACGTAATTTTTTACCTACACGTGAAGAAGCAGTAGGAAAAAAAGGTCTTCACCACATTTCACATATCGCACTCTTCAACTATTTATTTTAAGAATTAGAGCTAACGAGCTAGATGTGATCCTGTCGCCTGTCGACCTCGTACAACTCTTATTAGCCCAGCTTATTATGGGATGGTCTAAATGAGTGAAGAAAAGAAAACTTTTCGACTCTCTCACGTACTGAATTTTTCTGGCCTAAATTGGTGGGAAAAGTCACATATATTTTTTTGTCATCCGGTAATTTACAATGTGGACTTGTGAGTTTATTATTTGTGGATGTGGAGGTGCAAGTGGGGAAAAGCGATTTGTTCTGGGTTTGGGATCTCCTCCTGTGTCTTTAAGAGTGTGGGAGATGTGGAGATGTCTCACTAGACAAATTTTTATCCGTTTTTATCTACTTCCCCTCTCCGCTTTTTTTTCCTTCCCCTTTTTTTATCGCAAATCCACAGATTTAACCAGCTCCATAAAGACAATTACTTGTGATCCTCTTTTCTCTCTCCGTTGGCAATATGTGGCAGAGGGGAAGTTCATAGGCATAGGCACAGTGCACTTTTCTTTATCGGGTGGTGGTAGTGGTGGCGGTGGTTGAAGAGAAAAAAAAAGTTTCCCTATTCCCTCTTTTCTACATGCACATACGTATATTTTTTATGGAGTGCATCGGGATTTATTTCGAGTGTTTCACAGTGCCCCACAGAAAGCACTAAATGTGGGTAGACTTTTTACTAGGTTTGATAAAGCTTAAAGCTTGAGCGTTAATTACAAATTATGCTTGGAAATTAACTTATTTTCGTTTTTAATTACCTGATAGCACAGGTGTGAGCACATTCCATATTTGCTGCAGTCCAATCAGAATCTGCGCGAAGGAAGGTTTCTGAAAAGAAGAAATAAACAAATTATTTTGGGGAAAGCAATAATCTTTTTATTTTTGTGGTTTTTCCCGATAAGCAGCACACTCAAAAATTTCTGGATTTATTTTATAAGAAAGCCAGTTTTTGTACGAACTGCTGCAAACACTAAAAACCATTTTTATTCCAATATGATAACCCCACCGTATCAAAACATTATTATTACCCGCTCCATAATAATTATTTACACTTTATAGCTTTCCCTTTTCTGCATAAACTACCGAAACAATATTATTTTGACGATAATCTAAGCATACGGTCCTCCTTCCCCCTCCTCCTATAAAAACGAGTTTTAAAGCCTGAAATCAAAATTAGAAAAGAATCTGGCTCCGGCTCTCTCCTCTTCTGCTTCTCATCCTCGTAAAAAATTGCTTCAGACAAAGAGTCGGATCCAAAAGTGCACAATAAAAATCGTTGAGATTCTTTTCATAAGAATATGAATACTAAAGAATTACAAGAACGCGTTTTCCTCCTCAAAATATACAATTTTATATATTTTTGCCATCAATCCGAAAATGGGAACGGGGACAAGGAACAATTTTTCTCCTGCTTTTCTTTCCACTCAAATAATAAAAAGGGATATGGCTTTGCCCACATTGTTTTTTCATTCCGTTTATTACTATTCATATTTTGAAAATGAAGCAAACAAAATGTGTTTATTGTGGAGGTTCAGCTGTCACCAATAAAAACACAACATGATACCCTCGCCTTTCTTATTCATTTTCATTTCAAAAACTCTTTTTACAAGATTGAAGCCTTTCTCCAACTTATTATTTTTTTGCTGCTCTGCTTCCTCCATAAAAAAAGAAAGTCTTCTGTGCAGCCTGTCTCTGTATCCGCTCCCTCTCCAGCAGTGTATTTTTTTGTATCGAGTTTCTCCCTCTTCACTCCGTCAACATTGTCCCAATGTCCCAATAAGTGAACAGATGTTAGATTATATAGTTAAAGGGAAAATCGAAGAATAGGATCAGGCTTTTGGAGTAGTAAAAGTGAGTAAGTAGCTATTATAAAATTTACTCGAAAATTTTCTTTGCTTTTCTTTTTGTTCCCTTTTCCTTTTTCCTGTTGGTGGTGGAGGAGGTGGTGGCAAAGCTGTATAAATAAATACATCTGCTGGGAGGGAAAGATGGAGAAAGGAAAGTGAGATGAGAAAGGGAGAACGCAGAGTAGCAGAGAAAATACGATTATCGTCACTGTAATAAAAGTTTTGTTTAGTTTTCTAAACAGAGAGAGAGAAAACAGAGACAAAGTCAAGAAAATCTCATTAAAACCTTCTTTCCGAAAGAGATAGAAAAAAATATTTTTTTTCTTTGTGTATTTCTATTACCAATTTTTATTATTATACTTTTTTATTCATTCCACCTCCTCTCCTTTTATTTAAAATGTGTGTATATATATAGGTAGGTGTGGAGGATGATGGAGAAGCTCTCTTTTCTGCTCACTTATTTATTTTTATACACTCTTCCGCCCCAATAACTATTTCCAGATTATTACTATTTTTTGGAAAGGAGAAAGCAAAGCCTCTTGGAAAATAAATAATTCTTTACAGCTGCATTATCATTTTTATCTGAGCACTGATAGCGAGCACTAAACAATCAAAATCTGATGTCTGGGCAGGATACCTCTTTTTTTTGTTATCAGAGCTCAGGGAGAAATGCTTTATTTTAAAATGTAATATTGCTTTTTGGACTGATCATAGGCATACAAAATTTTGTTTTGGAGAAATGCATCTTCCCAACATTCCAACTTTAGACTCTGCAGTGCAGAGCAGGGAAATGTAGGAACAGCACTGGAATTGAATTTTAAAGTTTTTTTCCCTTCAGCAAGGTCAGTCGCCCTGCAAGTGATGTAGAGTGGGTGGAGAAAATTATATATACCCAGAGTTCTTATCTGAGTTTGAAAGGATGCAAAACATATTATTCTGCTGTGTACCACTAACATTAGTAGTTCTCCTTTTAATATTCGCCGATATATCCAAACCCAGTTATATCCTATCATAACAATTGCATTTGAGAGGGCTTTTTATAGGTACGTTCGGCTATTCGCCTATTTCCCTTTTTCCTCTTTAAATGCTCTTTTTTATCCTTTATGCATACGCTTTAGTTTTTATTGCCCTCAGCCTTTTCATAAATTCATTTTGAGGAGGGAGCTCACCATCGCCGTATTTTCCCAGTCAGCTTACCTCCAACTCCAACCTACTTCCGTCCTCCACATACAAAACCTACACAAATTTTGGCATTGTTGGGTGTGTGGAAGCTGGAAAAACAGATTTCTTCTCACAGAGCAGACTAGAAATAAGTAGATGATGGTGATCATCATATTATGATTATGTTCCAATCCGAATCTCCCTATCTGCTCGGAGGAACAAGTGAAACCTTTTATTCTAATCCTTTAAAAACTTTTTTCCCTTCTGCCCTCTCCCAAGATGCGAACTTTCCGGGTTGGAGGTTGAAGAAGCCTAGTTCATGGTCCCATGCCACCACCGCCAACGGTGGTGGTAGTGGTGGTCGGTAAAGGATATCTGATTCACTTTATTTTGTACCAGTGCATATGTCATTTTCATTCAAATTTAGTTTTTCTGTGGCACGGAAAAATGGACTTTTTAGAGAGGAGCATGCTCATCAAGGTGTAAAAAATACAAAACTCGAACGGGTTTCTGCAGACGGCAGATTTCTCTCTGGAGAATGTATTTTTTGGAAAGATAAAAATAGACCGCATTTACGAACAGATTTTCTCAAGTCAAGTTGATGATGACATGGCGGGATTTGAAGGTGGCTTACATTTTTTTCGGGGAAAATGCAGTGGGATTGGGATGTGGGATGGAGTTGCCAAATTTGTTGAAATATGCTATTTGCTGGCGAGTTGAACGATCGACGAAAAATACGTTCATATTGATAATAAACCGTACTTTTTGGGAAAACGAAGAAAAATTGTACCTTTATGCCCTCAACTGGCCTCTTTTTTATATTTCGTTGGATTGGCACTTATTCCACTCACGTCCCAACTCAATCATCTCGGAGAAAGGGTGAAAAGGGGAAAAAGTGAATGTAAGTGAGGCACTGGTTTGGATGATGTATCAGGAAGTTGATGGAACCAGAAATGCTACTTCATCCCCGAAAAAAGTACTTTTTTCTATGCATTGTAGATATGTGCGTGCTGTTATTACATTAAAATGGAAAGTCAATTTTTTTCTCTTCTGGTCAACCGAGTGACAGCGAGGAATGGGAATGAACCTGTCTCACAGAGAAAGTAAACTCTGCCAGGAGGTCGGAATAATCGAAAAAAAAACACGAAAAGTAGTACAGAACCCATTAACGTAGTCTTTACTGATTTCATCATCAGAAAATCGACTAAATATAAGAAATGGAATGTTAGCTTTCTGAATGTCTATTTTTTAAAACTATTTTTTAAAATTAAAATGAAATGAATACAGGTCAGGTATACACATAATGAGCAATTTAAAGCCGTCATAAAATTTTAATTTGTATATGTTAATCTAAATATGTAAGGTAGCAGGTTAGCTGGTTGTTGAGCATTGGTTGGTGGAAATTGTAGCTACATAATAAGGTTTACAATTTTCCAAATGTATTAAAATTTTGCTGTGTCGGACAGCCAGTTAAAGAAACAAAATAGTTAAAAGCTGAATGAACTCCGCATATAATAGATGAAGCCATCCACACTGCTTGGCTAACTTTACTAGCTGTCAGACAAAAAAGATGTGCAGGAATAAAAAAAGAGAAAGTTATGTTTTAGCGTGATTTTTTCTTTTGTTTTTTTCTCCTGTTCCAACGTATGAAAAAATTATTGCGTGATTCATAAATAACTTGTTAATTTTCCGTAAAATACAGCAACAACAACATCAACTATCCCATGACGAACGAGATCCGGAAGGATGTGCTGTGCTATTAGTAAAGAGCAAAAAGAGCTGCTTGCTTTTTTCAAGCTGATAATGCCCATGAGAATCTTAGAAAGTAAAATGAAGTTGAAATGGAAGATATATATATATATATTGCTCAACTTGCAAAGTGGAACAGTCTGAATTTTTTTTTCAGTTTAGACACACTACATAATTCAGGGCTACATGAGTTAAGCACGAACAACGGTCCGTTCTCAGTTTTTTCCCAGTCATTTTTCATATCCGGTGGGAACCTACCAAAAATAGAGCTAACGTGTACCCCGCTCTGCCACTGCCAGCTGAGACATGGAGAACAGACGTGAAACGGGGATCTAGGTGTGTCATGATGAAAAGGATGATAAAATGTTTATAAAAAGGAGGAAATCATGTACATTTTTACTCTTTCAACCTACAACCCTTCCCGTTCCCATTTTTATGGAGCTTTTTTTTCTCCCCGTGAAGTTTCAGCAAGGTGTAGCGTGGCTTGGAGAAAGGGGTGAAAATAGCAGTCCGCTGCAGTATCTCATCACATTACACGCCCTAGATATATCTTACTTGCGACTCGCAGCTCGTATTTATTTCCTCATAAATTTAAATATGAAGATGTTCTTAGGTATATTTGTTCTTTTTAATCTTGTGGAGCTTCCATTAAAGTAATTGTACAGGTAAAAACAAACGACAAGAAAATATTTGCTTGGCAGTTTTCCAGATTTCACTCACCTTCCAACTCATCATTCTGGATCATGCAAACTAATCTGTTTCTCAGACTTTCATTGCAGTGTGGGTGAATCCCTGAGTACTATGCGCACAATTAACTACTATATTTATTTGTAGATTTAGCTGTAAACCTAAACACAATTTAAGACGTAATTCATACGGCATTGTTGGGTCAACTTAACTGAATGTGTGTGCTTTTTAAGTTAGAAACGACGAAATAAGTTTCACAGGAATTTATTTACAAGTGGAAATCAATTTAATTTAAAAATCACGATCACTTTTCACTTTAGTTTACAGATAAATCCACTGCAACATTATAAATTTGACTTCAAAAACTTTTCCCATTCACTTCACAAAACTTTTCACATTCACCCCTATTCACATCACGATGAGTTCATCAGTTTCGTACTGCGTATCTATAAGAAATTGCCACCAATTGGTAAATACCTGTGCTAATTTAATTTTTAATGTGTACTGCAATTTAATTATGTCACAGACTCAACAAAACCGACAGCAATTTGTCCACTACTCCTCCTGGAAATGGTAAGGGTTGACATTATTCCCGTGCGTAGAGAGTTTTTCGGGGGCAATCTGAAGCAGGCTGGGATGTTCTCTTTGATTCCAGAAGTAGTTGCTCAAGCTCTTCCACACTCCAAGTAAAATGTGTTGGTGGTGGAACAGGATAGAAAGATTTTTATGTTGGATGCTACCACCTCCTCCCAAATTCAACCCGTTTTAGCGTGCTTGCTGCTGCTACTGTTGCTGCTCCTCTTTCTCTTTTATAAGTGAAAGTCGGTAGAAGTAGAGCGGATGAGATGTAGCGGCGGTGGCGTAGTCTCAACACTCCGTGACCAAACGGTGATTGTAGTTTGCAGGCAAGGCTTGTATTGTGATGATGACAAAAAAGGATTTTATGGGATGGGAGTAATGTCGTGCATGATGCCAGTATAGCAAAACTCTCCCTTCAATTTCACCTCTCCTTTCCTGCCCACTTCAGAGGAGAAAAGGAATGGTTCAAGTGGGTGGTGAAAGCTTCGATTCTGAGCTTGACATGACTCAAAACTGCAGTTATTTAATTACGATGCATGTATTTATTTTATCAGGATGCAGCGGTCCTTCGGTGGTCTGATTTTCGATTCACACTACTGCACAACGGAAATGCCATATGTAGTGCTAGTGCATGCATGTGCAATAAGTTAAGTTAAACAGTTAGAGTTTAACTTGTATTTCCTCGTTATTGTATTCCATAAATTTTACAGCTATAAATTATATGTATGTGTTTATAATTAGATATTTATATTCCTAGAATGGTTGTTCACGCAAGCGAAACCAATCGAGCCCTTTTCATTCATTTTAGGAGTCATCATTTCTTATTTCCTGTTTCATGTGCTAAAATATTACAACTAAAACGCAAAGTGATGCATCTTCACACCTAACTCTGTGTATACCAATAAAACTAATATTTATTCATCTTTTATAAATTTTCAATTCATAGTGTAATGAACAATGGAACTGACAAATTCAATTTAAGCTGTATCTGTAGCATCTGAATCTGTAGGCTTCAGTCTTTTACTTCTTCGTAACACCAGACTCATTGCATTAGTATCCAGGTCTTCTAAGTTATCCACATGAAGGTTATCTTTAATTCCATCATTTTTTCTCTTCCTTCCGCGCTTCACCGGTTGACAGATTATTATTGGCTCTGATCTCGTAGTAGCAGTAGCTGCAACTTCCTGGCTCAGTTCTTCATCTTCGCTATCCAAAGTCTCTAAATCCTTTTTATCGAAAGCTTCGTTGTTAATTACCGTCAAGCCTTTGTTCTTCAAGTACTTCTTCATTTGATCAATATCCTTGTTAGAGACATCAACTTTTCTCCAAAGCATCTTAAATTTATCATCCAATTTCAACGCATCCAGCTCTGGGTCAGGTTTCTTATAAAATAATACATGCTCTCGGTCATATCTCTGGATCTGAACTAGTTTTCCTTTGGATATCAATGCCTACGAAAAAAACATTCAAATGCAGACAAGACAACCTATTAGGTAAATTCCTTCCAAAACAGTCAACATTGAAATTGCAACAGAGGTACTAATGTAACAATTACAACGTATTAAAAAAATCATCCATACGTTGATGTACATGTCGGCAAGCGGCATAGAATCTTCCACTACACTTCGCAGTAAGCCCCCGTCGTTACAAAAATGCATATCCTTCAAATGGTCGAGAAGCTTCGCTTCGGATCCTAGGTCTTTAATTGGAGGTTGATATGCATACCGCACAGGCTCAGAATCAATTATTCTAATTTTGGGATGCGTTTTCAAACCCTCGTCTGCTAACCACTGAAAGTAAATAATTCATAATTTATTCACAAAATCTTGTCAATAATCTAAAATCTTTTATGACTATGACTTTCGTTCTGACACGAAATCAGAAATCAATAAGGTTAAATCATACCTGTAAAATTTCAGGTGAAACTTCTGTTTCCTTTATAGCAACTAGTAGCTGTTCCAGCGGAAGCCGTTTCTCCCTCACCTCTAGGAATTCCGTCTTCAGATATTGAATTATTTTCGATCGTAGAAAAAACTTATATCTTCCTCCACTTGCGATTTGCAACTGTCTATTATCAGCAAATTGAAACAAGCATTCTATCCATTATCAAATTCCAAGTTATCATTATTTGATATTTCAAACTTACAACCAAGGTGTTAGATAGTAATAATGGCTGTAGCTACAATTATATATATTTTTTAAAAAAAAACCAGATCGCTGTAAGTATTGATAAGAATATACATACCTGCTCTTCAGCTCTGACTGAAACTCTTTCCTCCGAAGATATCTCCGAATGGCAGTCTCGCCTCTACAACCTAATGCGTATCCCAGTTGACTTGGTCTAGCACCTTGAAACCGTCCACTTCCGCCCATATTATCTCCAAGAAGTCTACCATCACCACTAAGGCTGCCTCTCATCCCTCCACCACGTTGCACCCCTCCTCTTCCACCTCGCACATTTCTTCCAACCCCACGAACACTGCCCCTCCTCATGTCACTATTTATCCTCATACCTTCAGTAGAAACTCCAATCAAGGAAGTACTCCTGCTCAGATTCGATCTTCAACGGCATCCGGTTTACATCACTAGTAAAGTCTGAAGACTTCAACCTGAAGTCACTACTCACTCACTAGTCACTTGACTTTGACGCTACCCTAAGCCCTAATTTCGACTAACGACTTCAGACGTGCTTCAAAAAATTGCATGTGCTTGCATTTTGCTATCAGCTGGACTGGCCAAGTCAGATAATTAATTATGAACAACGACGAGAATGTGCAAATGCACGACGATAAACTGCTTTTATTAAATCTATTTCTATCCCCGGCCTGAGAGGAGAAACAAACGTCATAAACAACAACAGTGTCCATTTCATACACCATAAGTAGTTGACTGGAGCTGGCTGGCGCTGGCGCCGGTACTCGTACTCGTCTTCCCAAGCGCTCTCTTTTCTTCCCATTCAAATAAGTGCTACTTGATTTAATTACGTATTTATCTACATGTATAATCCTATTTTATTATGTCTTGGCACATGCAAACATGTTAGTCAATTTAGTAGTCAAATAATTTAAATAACGCAAACAGAGGTATTTTGCATACGTACGATTATTTTCGTAGTGCATACTGCATGCCTTGCGTTGTTTGCGAATTTCTTTCTGACGACAATTTCATTTGAATAGTTTGCAAATAATAGTAATAGCGCAGAAATTATTTTCTTTCGTTTTAGGTTTCATTTTCCATTGCATGCTCCATCATTCCCTAAATTAAATTCACTTTTACTTCTACTCTACCAGCATAATAGCAACAGCACACAATAGCTGAAGAAATATAACTTTCGTATCGTGCTTTTGAAAAAGTAAAATTGCCATTTGTTCGTTGTTCGCGTTCGAGTCAAGTGTAATAATTAACGACGTGTGTGCTGGAAAGTTAACTAACATCTAATGTCACTGCTGCTTATCTTCAGGTACCGTGGTTAGCTACGCTTTTTTGAAAAGCTAATTATTATTGTGACCGGTGACCTGAATTCTGGAAGACAAAAAACGACTGCTGGGAAGGTCTAACCAAGAAGAAAGCAGAATTGGAACAAGGTCAGCGAGAGTGGGAAAGCCTAATTAGCGATATTTAGTACAAATAATATTAAATTAAATTAAGCATTAATGTGTTCGTGTTTTTTCTAAAAAAAATGCGGAACTTTTTGTGATGTCATATCATAACCATCTTTGAACGAAGCGAGTGTTTTTAATTTTGAAGGTGGAACTCAACTGACCTGGAAACTAAAAACAATGGCTGTGAAACTGTCGGAATATCTAAACCAAAATTTGTTGGACTTTGTGGGTGACAAACCTAAGGGTTCAGCAGACGAATTCAGGCCAAAAATTCCTTTGAAAATAGTGCGGACTGAGGGTCGTTATTATATTCAGGAACTGAAGAAGAAACCGGAGCTGTTGTTACTGGGCGCTTCCATACCTGTTCAAATCTTGTGTGTAGACGAGGATGATAGATTTTACTGCAGATACCACGAGGATGATAGCCACAGGTGCTATAGTGTAAGTGCCGTAGTTGACTGTAAAATTTTATATACTAATATAGTATAGTAAGCCCGACAGGATTAAGGAGCATTTTAATTGTGTGAAAGTATGAAATAAATAATGCCATTAGATCCTAGCCTACTGTAATGTCTTTGGTTTTTGTAGGAACTGGATCCATCATCTTTACAGGCGCTGCTTGCGAAAATGGAAATATATTACGAAAAACATGATCATAGAAAGGCTAACAGTTATAAAGTGCAAAACATAACTCCAATCGTTGGGGAGGTGGTTGTTGTTGGCGTAAATGAGATCTTCATGAATCTTGTACCCCAAAAGAAGTATGGGGGCACTATTCTACGAAAAAAGTATCACCGAGCGGAAATACTCGAAATAAAAGAGGATGGAGTAACAGTGAAACTACTGGACAACTATGGCACAGGCGGCGTAGCTTTATCGCATGTGTACAAAATTAGACCAGGATTCACTGAACGTTCTCCCCAGGTAAGGCACTTGGAGTCAGTGATTTATAAAATATGATAATTATAATAGCGTATGCGTCATGCATTTTTGTTGTAATTCTGTAGTAATAATACAAGTATTGAAGTATAGCTTATTTAATTTCTGTTTCAATTTAACCAATTACATGTTCCTATTGTAATAGGTTTTTTCGTGTGAACTGGATGGTATGGATTTCTTTAAGTGGAAAAAGTTGGTTCACAAGACCCTGCGAACCAATCCTATTCGTCTAACGTGGGAAGACTATTCTCTCAATAAGGTCAATCTCGAATTTGTGGGAAAGTATACAAATGCTGGCCTACCCCTGGTGCATATTAGTATCCGTGAAATAGGAACTTCAAAATGGGTACCACTGAGGACTCACATTCTGGAAAACTTGCGATTTACTCTGTCTCCCTTTAACAACTTGGTATTAATTGAGTTTAATTTTGATTACAATTATATCTTAATAACTTCATTGTTCATTATCTTAGGAATGCAAATACTTACCTAAACTACATTTTATCATTTACAGTTGAATCAATCTCTTACCGATTGTCGAGTAACTCGGGTTGATAAAGAAGGACATCTTTGGCTTCAATTTAAAAATGACAGTGAACTGCTGCACTGCATGCACACCTACTTGGAATCCTATCGACGAGCTTATGAGACTTACGTGTACCGCAATAAAGGAATGACTGCTGCCAAACTTCTTGAGCCAAAGAGTGGAGAGAATGAGAAAAAAGTTTCTCGCAGTGCTGATGCACTTTACATCGTAAGCTTGGAAGATATGAGTACAATAAAAGAGAAATTCTACAGAGTTACTTTATTGGGTAGACTGGGAACTTCGAGTTTGGTAACTACTGAAAACGTGCTTCTTGATTGATTCTTCTAGTTCTAAAAAGTTAAGTAATGTTAAAAATCATCCTTCTGTAAATATGTTTCAGGTTCGTGTTTACTGCATCGATTATGGTATCGAACGGCTTGCCAGACCACGTACAATTATACCTATTAATCATTTCCCCGTTGAAGTACGTTGGATCCCTCCACAAGTAAGTTTCATTGTCAATTGTGTGTACCTGTTGTCTGTTAAAATATCTAAAATTAGTACTATCAACGCATCCACGCCGGAGTTATTGCTTATGATATGATGATGTGATTTTAATTTTTCCAGGTTTATAAAGTACACCTGCCTATGATAAAATCTATAGACACCCACCAATCCCGTCATTTGGGTTATGAATTGTTCCGACAAGAAGAAATGCAAGCTGCGGTAGGTGCCATATTAATAACGAATAAAGTGTAACTTATGTGAGAGGGTGATAATCAATCCTATTTCAAAATCATCGTGTTTTGCTTCTGTTAGTTGGTGTATGAGTGGCCTTCTTGGCTACGTTGTCCGGATGTCGCTCTATACTTACCAACGGAAGAAGATGTAACTGTCCAAGACGACGCAGCAAAATTACAACTGGTTTCGAACCTAGGAGAATTATTATGCGAGAAAAATCTAGCAGAGAAATACAATGTGTCGGAAATAAAAACTATTTTGGCAAAGGCTGAATATGTTGGTAAGCTGAAACAAAAAAGACGGGACCTTATAGAACGATACAGCAGCAATTATGGACCAGGATGCAGCTTCCGGGGGGAAAATGTTCAGTTCTTGTGGTATGGAGATGAAAATGAGACGGATGAAAAGTAACATCGTTGCAAGTTGTAATAGTACCGCAATAGTTAGACTGTTCCAGTAAATTAGTTTGTAATAAGTAATTAATTATTACCTTATAGTGAGTTTTGTTCTTTTGTGCGTTCTGCACTGTTAAAGTGTTTATTGTGTACTAATGTATGTACCTACTAATCATTAATGCAACAGTGTATGTAGGTAGGTGTATGAATTAATGCAAATTGCATAAGTGTAGTTGTATTTTAATGTTTTGAAAATTATAACCTTGTACACTCGATTTCTCTTCCATTACTCCATACTGTTAAAGTGTTTGATTGGGGTGATGATGGTCTCAGATTCTTCTTGGAGAGGCATCCCGCCTGTTCACAGGTTAGACAGTGTGGCAACACAGTTTCTGTGGACGGTGCAGTCTTTCCTTTTTTACGTGATGTTCTAATACTCGCCAGTCTGGATGAAAGGGGGAGTAGATTGAAGATTTAATAGTATACAATATAGACATAGACTTCTATGAATTTCAATGTAGGGAATTGTTAGTAAGTATTAAGTTTGTAGTACCGTTTAAATGTTTTTGACATAATGTTGTTTTCAAAATGGTGGATTCTGAAAGAAGTGGATTTGTTTAATTTTCGTACTTCATTTAAAGCTGTTTTCCGGTGTGGATGACATAACATGTTTCCAACATGTTGCAGTGTCTAATTTAAGTTAAAAATTATAATAGACAATCATTATAGTTCATTGTTTGTATATGTTAGCTGGTATTATATATAATTTAAAATTTTGCATGCAATTGATGGGATCATACATTAAATTTTTGTAGTCGCACCAGCGCATGAACAAGATTGCCAGGAACCACTTCCCACAATTTGTAGTAAGCCAGTGACGAGAATATCAAAACTGGGACAATCATTCCTGGTGGTTCCCTAGGATTTTCTAGGTCATTCCAGCCAATTGGTGTTGCAAATTCAGAATGAAATGCAAGAGTTACCGCGTCCAAATCCGGTTCCGGTTCTAGCGGATTTCTTTTCTTTGTCAAAGTCGTCATTGCCCTTCCTATATCCCCAGCTTGGCTATCTTTTTCATTTGACACGATTTCTTTTACCAAATAAAAACTTTCTTCATCGTCATCCACAACTGGAATTTGCGCTTGCATGCTGTAGCCCTCATCACGATTCCAAGATGCTAGAGATAGCACCATTTCCGCCCAAAGCCACCCCTTTTTGGCTGCTGCCGAGAGAGGGACGTGAGGCAGAAATTTACCAGTCTCCATAATTTTAGTGACTGCAACAGCCGACCGGATTGCCAAAGTTTCAAAGCACTGCTCCTCCGAATGCTGTTCCAAGAAATGCGAGTTGGCCATGCTGACGATGTACAACTCCTCCAAGTACTTGGCTGCTCGCACGCTTAATCTGCCTATTTCTGACGTTCTCAGCTGCCACAGCCATTGAAGCAGTCTATTAGTTGCAGCCGTTTCAGGATCCTCCAGTGTCAGTTGCATTTCCTCCTCGGGATCCATTTCACGACGAGGTTGGTCACCAGCATTACCTGAGAGTTGGGGTCGGTGGTGGTCATATAACTTGCAAGGATCATTTTGCATAGATCCGTCCCTTTTAAAACTTTTAAATATGGGGCGACTGGGAACCAGACTCCGGGTTGATATTAGGAAACTTGAAGACTTCTTAGGTGGGCGGAGGTCGCCAGGTGCCACATTGTGCTTGTTGTTGACTACTTGGCTGCTTTCAGAACGCATTTGATGCAAAACAATCCTCAAAATGTCGCCACTAATTTCCCACGAAGGGATTTTCGAACTTCGCACAATCTTAATTGTGCTGGGAGAGCACCGGCTAACGACAGATATCACTTTGGCCAAGTACTGAATTTGCCTTGTTGTAAATGCATGGGGACAAATAAATTTAGGTTTGGGAATCTCGCTAATTACTCTGCCCCAGCAGGTAATCAACTCTTCTTGGGATTCCATTGATTTCTTCATTTTATCCATGTACTCCTTCACTTTCGGGTCGGTTTCGATGTCTGAAGGAGGAAGTTCCTTTAAGCACTGCAAAATGCAGTAATAAATTGACTCTGTTCTTCCCGCTTCATCATAAACACTGGCGTTTACACTACCCTCGAAAGCGTCGTTATCATACTGCTGCTGAGACCTCGACGTCCCTGGAATCTGCTCTCGAGAAGATATTAAATTCTGTATGGAGGAAACACCACCATTGCTGTCTTGCTGGACGTCTGATATCGGAAAAGGAAATAGGGACGGCCTCGACCTTTGCAGCGCTATAGATTTCTCAAATTCTGAGGCGACATCTGCCATAGATCGCACTGTATTTGGTGGTGATCTGTTTCTCACAGTGCCCCCTGCCTCACTTCCTGCCCTACTTCCCAATTTTCTCAGAAAACTGGACCCAATCAACCTGGATAAAGATTTTGTTGTACCTTTGCTTGCAGTTGTGGAGGGGGTTGCTCGGAAAGAATCAAACGGATTTAGAGAGGAGTTGTAGACAACATCTGATGTCAATTTTGGAGGGGAACTCCTATCGTAATTGTCATTATCGTGTATATCCAACTCATCCAGCCTTAGACCAAACTCATCTTCCAGATCATCCGTCTCCATAAACTTGGGAATGTTAATGTCCTTATAATCCTCCACATTGTCGGGGGACTCGCGAATGTCATCTAGCCCCTTAAATATTATTTTCCCATCGGAGTCCCTTTCCTCTGCTAAATATTCCGCAGAGTTTCTCCAAATCCCTCGCAGAACATTAATTTTTGTAA
>JAHZND010004337.1:0-14089 GCA_027744115.1 Acrocyrtus sp. NNG-2020 | reverse complement strand
CTTAAAAGTGAACCAAACTCCCACTTTTTGTCAGCTGTTCACTAGCTATAAAAGTTAATTTTAACAGGAAATTTGCGAAAGATAAGCGCTAAGCGAGCTGTCAACAATCAGCGATTTAAAAAACAGACTTAATAAGTTGACTTTTCTTCTAACCTCCTGGCAAAAATTAATTTGACAGCGTGACATAAAAGTGCAAGAGCACCCCAATACCAACCACCCTAAAAATCACTCTTTTTACAAAAAAAATTGTATCCAGTTAACTAATTTAGTAGCATAGCAGCTTAATGTTCTTCTTGACTTTTCTGACACGCCGGAAGAAAATACTGTACCCTGCCTAATCAAACTGTAAAGCACGCAAATGCACGTAGTTTTACCATATCATGCAAAGAACATTAAAATATATTCTTTTGAGGTGTCTCTAAAGCCAGCTCACAACAAGAAGACACGACAACACGACATATGAGCAGGGAGACAGGTACATTCATTATTTCGTAATCCTGCCCACAGTAAATATAAAATCTGTGCTCCGACCCGGCAATGTAATTTAACCACTGATAAGTGGATACAGGAGGGACTTATCGACTGTTCAGGAATGAATATTGAATACCCTTTTACGTAACATTGCGGGGATGTGATTATGCCGAATCCGCGGAGGCAGCAGCAACTGTTCTAGGTGGTCTTATAGCATGTATAAGCAGTACAGTACTTTTTCCTGACTGACGTGGCTTCTCTATGCCCAGTTCATTTTTCTGATGATTTTCGGCAACATAGTGCAGTCTAGTGGCCTGGATTGGCAAAACGGAGGAAAACCGTTTTCAAAATGTTTCATTTTCACTTCTTTTTGAAGCGGAGAAAGCCAGATGGCGCGAGAAGCTTTGCAGTTGATACAGCAGAGGGAAAATGGCTTATGAAAGCGTTCGGAAGTTGCATAAACTTTTTTCTCGTTTTCTTTTAAATCGACAAATCGACTGGACTTTGGAGTTGGCTATGATTTTATCAGAATGTTTATCAGAAAAAAAGTGGTGGTAATTAAAAAAAGAAATCTTATTTTTACAAAACATCTTGCGCAATTAATTAATTTGGCGACTAGGAACTTGATTGAAGAATGTGTCGTGATGGTCAATCGTCGCCGCGAACATAACTTTTCATCGTTTCTTTTTGGGCTGCTGTTGACTGTTGACTTTATTAAGAAATTGTGGTGATTGGCGACGGCGAGTTGGACTTGTACATTGTGTAGCGGGGAGCCAGAACAGGTAAGTTTTCCATAAATGTGAATTTATTTGGTTTTGGATGTCTCATCACATGCGGTTTATTGAATCAAGTCTTATTGTAAGCGAATTTTTACCGTAAAAATGTCCATTTAAGGGATGGACACAGAGGAAAATTTTTTATTTGGTTAAAAGGGATATTGTAGTTTAGAATGCAGGATTTTTAGTACATCCTTCTTGCTCTTAAATGAATCATGTCTATTCTTGCTGAGAAGCTGAGGGCGTAATGATATGATAATTTGCGTATTGTTTTTTAATTCCTCGGATAGAAAAAATGCTAAATAATAGGATTTATAAGGAGTTCTAATTGGCATCATGTGTGCGTGATGACAAATGACTTAAATGCTTGTCCATCTTTAAATGTTTACCAGGCTGATGTAATTTCCACTGCGTCTTGAAGTGAAGAAAGGAGCCAAAGGCAAAGTCCAGGAAGGTGAATGGTAACGAGGGTCTAGGGTCTGTTTTGTAGTGAGGAATTAACCCCGGTACATAAGTGGGTATTTAGGATGAAGAGCGATTAAGTTAACTTGATAGAGGTATTGTTAGCGGTAGCACTAATAAAATACTACCCTGCCGCGCAACCTCGCTTTAAATATTTATCCTTTTGTAGTTGTAATCAGCGCTCCTGTACTATTATTCATGAAGCCTTATCCATCCAGCAAGACTGAATTACACCTAATACGTGAGGAAACGACATGTTTTTGTTATCTGATCGCTCATCAAAGACTTCTTCCCGGAATATTCGTATGAGCGTCAGAGAATATCGTATGCCATATAGCCATATTAGGGAATATTATGCAGTGTATCCGGAATTTCACAAGTTTTCATGGGCTTGTTGTTCGCACCGTCAGACATCACAAGAAAGATTGGAGGAGCTACCGTCATAGTAGCGAGTGCATTGTGCGGAAATCCATTGTAAAATGTTAGAAAATAATCAAAGGAGATTTGTTCGGCGCACCGACATCATTATCAGTCCTGAATGCATCCCATCATCATCATACCCCGATTGCATTATAGTTTTTTTTTCTCGGTTGGCAACAAAGAAGCAGTCTTTCATTTGAATTTTCAATGTCAAAACAAAGACTCTAAAGCGTTCTTAATTTCTAAATATGCTCATCCCTATTTTAAAATACAGCTATATGCCTGGGCTCTAGTGCTATATTTTTAAGCAAATTTTAACCCGTAGCAAACAAAAATGGCTTGTATAAAATTGCTTTTTTGTAGAAAATGTCGATGAAAAAGCTTCTGGGCGCTACCTATTTATCACTTAACTTTAGTTGCCTTTCTTCAAATTCCAGTTATTCCAGTATACCTACACGAGCGCAGCATAAAATGGTCTAATTGCGTTAGGTAAAATTCCTCCTGTAGGTTTTTTCTCGGGTGGTCTAACTCTCAGCCTTGTACTTTTCCTTTGCTGGTGGCACATAGTGTGCAGCGCATATAGAAGGCGCTTGCGTCTGCTCACTTTTTGGACACTTGTATTTAACGGTACTTTTAGCACCATCTTGTGCTCCTAAATATTTTTGCTATGCATACAGTTTCTGAAATTCCTGAGATGGTCAATAGTGATGGCAATGATGGCATCACATCTTAAGAGATAATGCGGACAATAACACCTAATTCAATTTCTTAAAATGTGTATACAAAATTCTACAGCTTCTTGGCAAAACTCACGCAGCCATTAAAAAATGCTAAGCTGTGAGAATATTTTTACAAGATAAACTTATTCAGTTCATTGTTGACAGCTTAAATATAATACTTAAATACCTTTTAGTTAGACCAGACTAGACGAGTTTATAAATCTGCATACAGACATGTACGTACCCGTACCTGCAACCAAACTAGTTAGTAATAATGTCAGAAACCAGTAGCATTTTTTAGCTAGTTTTTCATGATCGTCATCATCATCAGTGGTTAGTACATTTAATACCAAAATACAAGCTGCAAATTGAAGGTTGTTGCGTTGAGAAGAATTTTAAATAGATGATATTTCGCATTAGCTTTAACATTTTGCGGATTGAAACTGGGGACAGGAATGAGAAGATACACTTTATTCTCTTGCGGGGAAATATGTATGAGCATAAATAGTTCGTATGCAAAAATGTATTTCATTCATTTAAAAAAACAATAATTCATTCATTCATTCATTGACATTTGGCATTCATTCATACAAGGTGTACAGTGTCTACTTTATACATCAGGATATTCGGGATTAAAATATTTCATTTATAAAAATAAAGTTGCATGCGCATTTTCCAAAACCTATTCATCTTTGTTGCAATGAAAATTATCCGGTTGGTTTTTGGCCGTATGGACCTCGGAGACTAGGGAGCCTAAAGGACACCAATACTGGTTCACTTTGAACGAAACACTCTGAGCTTTGTAATTATCGGTGGACTCGGACTAATACTCGCATTAAAACTATTCAAGTGCACTTATCATATTTTAAAATGTGTATGGTTGCATTGCAAGGTTTTTCGGACAGCGATTCAACAGTGTCTCATATTCCAGTCTGAGTCTGGAAATGTAGTAAATTTCTTTGGAGGAAATAATGGTAAGGATCTTGTAGATCAAGCCAATAGTCACCATATTGCATACATAAATTCTTTTCTGTAATTGCCTTATGTCATTTGAAAATTGCAAATCCTCTTGTCGATATCCAATCGTCCAGTATTGTGTAAGATTGATCGTTCTTAAAGGTATTACGTAGCGAGAGAATGTAGGGATATATCTGGTATTCCCTAAAAGTGCTTGGCTTTAAGCGGACGAATCGAATCTACATTTTTGTAAAGTTTGTTGCATGTGTGTGGTAATGATAATGGTATTTTTATATGTACATGGAATGCTATAGGCGTTTACTCAGCGCCAGCACTCACTCAGATCAGTACCTGCAGGCTGCAGGTTTTATCGTCTCTATTAAAACCTATCACGTTACCTAAGTGGACGTATATGTACGTCTTTGCATTTAGAAGTTGTACTAGGGAGATGGTTGCCTACTACATATACGCAAAAAGTTTAAATCTGCCACGGCCACAGTTGTAATAAAAAACTATTTTGAAATGGCAAATATAGCACGTTCATTGCGTAACTTTTGCTCGAATCAAATGTATATAATATAATATACATAATTCAAGTATGTGGTTGTAGTTTAGTAAAGCAATAGATTCATAAAATGATTTTGGTTGTATGAATGCGGATATTTTTTCTTCATATAATGTTGCTAACTTGTTCTTTCTTCTTTCTTTCAGAAAAAAAGTTGTAATAATATCGGCGATGATGATATGCCCTTCCTTTAGTTCGTGGTGGTTTGGTTTGGTAAGTCACTAAACTCCTTCTCAAAATGTGTTTTTTTCAACTGCCCCTCTGCCTTCGCTTTGTTGCTCTGTTTCTGGTTTTTATTCATTCTTAATATAGTAGTAATGGGTAGAATCCTTTTTTTGTGCAACCCAACCAGACAGACAATTTAAGTAATGTTGCATTTATTTGCAGTTGCAGACATACCTATGTAACATATGCCTACATTGTTGACTACATGAGAAATATGGACGGATGGATGGATGAGTAGAAGCTAAAACGGTTGGAAAGAGGCAGAATTTTTGCTTCGCAGGAGTGCAGACACTGCACTGTTCATTCGATTATAATGGTTATTATGGCTGTAGTAAAGTAGCAGAGTAGCAAAAGAAAGGAATGGAGTTCCACGTCATCATCATCATCGCCATCATCATAATGTTCACCTTTTCTACAAGTTTGAATGTTGAAAATCGTATTAAATATTATTAGAAAGGCAAACGAAAGCGAACATATAGAAGGAACAAATATCAAGAGTACACATTTTAACACACACATTCATAAACAATTAGAATGTCGCTCATTTAGTCGAAGGAGTTGAACTATCATCCTTCATTTCGTGTCGGTATTTATTTAGAGTGAGAACGAGAGAGCAAAATCATCCATCTCATATCTCATCCGATACCAGATGGAAAATCATGTGATGTGAATATGTACTTGTCCCGGCACTGCGAGAATATACTTTGCTTGACAGCTCCATATCATTTAACTTGATGCGAACGAAGAGAATCCCAAAGAATGGCTTACTTCAACTTATTTCTACGTGCATATTTCAGCGCTATCGCGTACCCACCTAAAGTCACAAGATCTGCAACTTGAACAATTACAGCCCAAAGATTATTTCCAATAACACAGAAAGATCAGGTGCAGCACAAAAAAATGAGCTGAAAACAGAATGATTTTCTGCCTGGCAGGCTGGCCGGGCCAGCCTGCATGACTACCACCTGACAAATTTTCATTTATTTATCATTGCCGTCATCTCCTTCTCCAGGCAGGGTACTTTTTCCACAGTCAGGTAGGTTATGATAATCTCGGTTTGCCTTGAAGATGAGTACGGAGAGTGAGAGGCGATGGGATATCACATGCATTAAATTTCTTTGTCATGTTGTCATGATTGTTTTTAGCCGTGTAATGAGAATAGCAATAATGTAGCTTGAGTGCAGCTGCTCCTTCTTCAATTTTTCTCTCTTCAATAAATCCACATGGCATGTTTTAGGGCTGTGATGATTTTTTTCCATCTAGTGCTTGTAGTGTGGTTCTGACTTTGCAATGTGATATGAAGGTAATGATGGCAGATTATTATGTGATGATGTCATGATCGTCATACCTCATGCAAATGAACATTATGCCCACTACGTTAGTGCATAAGAATGCATTTTTAGAGACAAAAAGAAGGACATAATGGGCAGGTCTTGCCGTTTGTTACTGTCTTCTTGTCTTTCTCTGCCTTTTAGTGATTACATTATATTATAATACTTGCTTGCTGATGTTGATGATATGGTATCTATCATAATAATGGACAATGGTAGGTTGATGATAGTAGGTGTTGGGTGGGTATTTGGAAGAGTGTGTAATGAAAAGAAAGTGTTTGCTAGGGGAAAAAAACTCCCGCAATATACAATTTCATGGGAGACCCTGTGACACTTGTTCATTTCATTCAGACTTCCACTGCTACTCGCAGTTTACTATCACACAGAATAGTAGAATCTGAGTATAATGCGGTGGTGCTGATGGTGGAGGTACTGTCAGTTTTAGCATTCCATTAGCATCAGGCTACATTTGTGCTCTAATATGTTAGTTCAATCATTGGGTAGAAAGGTAGGCGTATGAAACGATTGTAAAAGTGTAGTAGAACTTAACTGGTATTTTTTATATACGTGAAACTTGCAAAATATGGTGGGTTGGTTGGTTTTTACAATTTCTTGACGGCTAGGGCTAGAGTTAGAAGCCTACCAGCCATGCAGCACTTGCTCCTATTAATCGACACCGTTTTTGCCTTTCTCTCATAGTTCTTCCCATAATTTTTTCGGATTGGTGGCGCTGATGATGATGATGATGATGATGATGAGAATGCGTAATTTTTTGATTTCCATCAACATTTTTCATCCTTCGGTGATTCGTGTAAGAGTGATTATTATGACAAGGAAGGAGAGAAGGAAAAGCTGTACAACAGTCAGCCCTTTTTATTGCTTATTATTTAAGAAAACAAGCCAAGGGAATGTTGATTCTCCCCTAAAATATTAGTTTGGTTACATTCCTTTGCTATTTACAATAGGCAGCACATTGTTGTATTATTTCTTTTATTACTACCACCCTAGACGGCATACATAGTAGATTTGCATAGGTGGGAAAACAGGATAAAAAAAGTAGCTCCATGTATCAAAAGAAACCACATCAAGTTTATCCGGAATTGATTGGTGTTATTCATTACGTACCGGTGATGATGCGAATGCGAATGCCACTTTGGTAGGACGGGAACGAGAAAGCAAAGAAGTAAAATCTTCTAGGAATGAAAACAGAAAGATGAACTTGGTTGTTGGTTTAAAGGGAAAAAATAGACAACGTCTCTCTTGAATATTAACTTGCTCCAACGCTTCTCGTGGTGGGACTGACAACTTTAAACTATTCAAAAGATTTTAGACCATTTGGCCGTATGTATATATTATGTACGTAGACACTTGCATTTGCAGGTACTCACTCACAAGAGAAAGACGACAAGAAGTTAATATAACGATAGTAAAGTAGCAGTCATCTTTAACTGTTTCTAAAAAACCGAGGAAGAGTGTTGGTATTTTAAATCGCCATGTCTTCCTAGACACTAGTCAAAGTCGTAACACAGGTACCTTCGATAGAGAAAAAAATAAAAATGCACATTGCATGCTAAATTGGTGTTAATGGCAAAGTATTCACATTGCTTGAAGCGATTTCAATACCCTTCCCTTTGCAGTTTCAACATTGCATACGACGCCGGCCAAGAAGCCAGCCTTCGCTTTTTTGTACTTACACTTTTGTACTACAAGTTAAGTAAGTAGTCACTTAATAGATTGGAGTAGTGAGGAGACTAAAATGTATGTATTTTGTATTGTAATGCAAATATGCATGAATAGGATGTAGAAGACGGCGGCATTGATGATATCTTTTTTGCTTCTACCTCTTCGGTAAAACTGATAAGATTGAAGATGCTCAAAATGAAGTATGAAATACGCGCATTTTTGTTGCTGGTGATGAGAATAAAAACTCATAACCACTCGCATACCTACACACCACACCGAAAGTGTAACCAAAAAATAGGTCCTTTCTGAGTAGCATATTCTTTGAGAAATATTGTAAAAGTAGGGGGTAGAGTAGAATGCTAGCAGTCTCTTTGAAATCAATGCTAATTTAAGATAAAAACTGTTTTCACAAGGGCTTCTAGTGGCTCTCACCGTCTGACTCTCAGTCATTTTAAAAGTGCAATTAGGATTAGGATTTTTGCGAAGCCTTGAAAGTGAGTCTGACTGCTTACTAGTATGTGTAGGTACTTATGTTGGCTCAATTGATAAGCTGCAGTAATGATGATTGTGATTTAGATTCTAGAATGGCTCTTATTTTTTATGTAAGCTATGCAGTTTTTGATTGAATACGCCGACTTCAACCGATCCCTCGGTTTACTTTCCGCTCTGGTTTGGTATGCAAACATATAGGTACATCAAGGTATGTTTTTTGTGTAGTAGGGAAAAACTGGAAGATTAGCTTATCATTATTATTACTGACGAGGATCAGAATACCGATGGGTACAAGTGGGGCTCCTTTTAAGCAAAATATTTGCATACCAGTCATTCACTTCAACAAAAAATCCCCTTTCCACAAGATGGATCGATGAGAGTTCATATGTGATGAAGCAAGCGTCAAGTGAAAAGATATTCCCGTCATTGACATGAAAATTAGTGGTGGTGGTATTAAAACTTGATAACAAAATTACAGCTTTGCTCTCAAGGCTTCCCTCATGAATACCGAGATAATAATGAATGACTGATCGCGCTGATCAGATACTTTTTTTTTATTTAAAGCTAGTTCAGCTTTATCATTGATTCTCTCCTCTTTTTACTGTTGTTTACTTGCTGATCCTGATAAATATCAGCCGCATTCCATACATTTTTGGATGGGAAGGAAACTGGGTAATCAATACAAAATTGTTATGAATCTGCGTGTCTCTACAGTGAAATAATTTGCATGTAGCGACTGCATGTCCTTGTGCTCAATTTACTTATTGATACCTATTTAAATCTGTTTTATTTAACTTAAAATACTTTCATGCTTTAATCACACATTTTAAAAGCAATTTTTATTCGTGCGAAGGCAGCCGCTAATTCTGTCTGAATCGGAATATCACAAAAAAATTTTTATGGTGATGGGCTTTTGTATTTTTAGGGATTGACAGTTTTTAAAGTTGTATCTGAAATCGAAGTATAACTTTGTGAAAGTTTAGAGCAGTCAACGTTTACGACCTAAAAATATATGACGGCATGCACGCAAGCAAGTAATTTACAAATACCAGTGATCGCTACCAGTCAGTGACTTGTCAAGTGATGGATTCCTGTCTTTTAAGATCAAAGAGAGTGGATGTTTGAAAAAAATGAGCAGGAAAAAGTCGCGATTTGCAAGTCACACAGGTGTACAGTAGTGTATGCATCATGTATGCGAGAACACCATCAATATCTGCATTTCGCCATATCCCCATAAAAATGACGACCAGGCAGAGAGCACAAGTGTATGCATAACTTATTTTGCTGTGCTGCTACTTCTATCTCAAATTCTATCGCTAACCTGCACAGAAATAAAGGATTCTCCCTTATTCATTGTCTGGTTTTGAGTGGCTGAAGCGGATGGGAGTTAGTTAAGTTTATTATAAGCATATATATTATCTTTCATTCATGAAAATCATTCAGTTCGAAAGAGGTCGATATACATCTCATTCTCTCCCATCATCGTTATCATTGTATATATGAGTATTTATTGGTAGGTTGGTCGGTCGGTCATTCCCTTGATGTTGCTGCTGCTCTTCTTCTGGTCACCAGCAAACATTCCTTGACTCATTCATGTATTTTCATCTCGGTGTTTGCTCATGCTACCGCTACTCTGCTTTTTTATGGGTGTGTGCTCCCTCTCCCCCGCTAATCTCAGTGCTTATCATGCACACAAAAAATTTCAGCTGTGTGTTATTATTTCATATATATAATTCGACCCATTGTAATTTCTGAAGTACGCATGTATTATTAGCTGCCAGTAGTGCATACTTTCGTACTGTTTGCTTTCCGGAAACTTGTGAATACACATATTGTTCTGCTTTTTGAAACATGTGTGGGTATTTTTGCTTTCATTTAGCAGCGTCATTCAAGGAAATCTAAATTTTATATGATGAGAGTAACAGGTGTGTGCAAAAAGCGAATATAAAATAAAAGTAATTTTAGCAGTAAGCACTAAAATAAATTGCAAAATGCAACGTAATAAATTTTGACGAGAGGAAAGGAAAAAATCAGTTCACTCATTCACTCAACTCAACAATTTTATGAATGAAGAGTACTAGTAAATTGACTCCCTTGCCTGTGAATGAAAAAGTGGCTGAGAAGAAAAACTATAGATAGGAGTTCGAGCTGGTGGCACGCATGCATGCGAGCATGCATGTGTGCTTTTTTAACATGTAAAGATTTTAGGTGGAAAAAGCTTATCACTGTAAGAATAAATGATGAGAATAAGAATACAGGTGCACATGGGTAACCTCAAAAAATTTACACTCATTTACTATAGCAGTTAGCAAATGAGTAGCATCACAATCATCACAACGCTCTATTCACCTCTCCTCTTTCCTTTATAACCTTAATATAATTATGGCAAAAAAGGAAGTGTCTACGTGTTGGAAACGGGAAAGTAAGCACGTTGATTCTGGATGAGCCACAACCACGACCAAATTTAGCAAAAGTTTTAAAAGTAATTTAAAGGTAAACCATATAATTTACTTTTCATATTTTTCTGAAATGATCTCGGCTATGGGGCTGAAAGTTTTTAAAAGCTCATGCAAAACGAAGAAAGACACAATTCGGCATTTCTAACTTTGAAATGGTTACTTTCACACTCTTTCACACAATTTACACGTAATATTCAGTAACATTTAAAGCGTTTAAAATGCAATCAGCGCACCCAGTATTTTCAGTGCTCGCTGACCGTCAGACGGACATACCTAGTAAATTCAGTGTATTGACAGCTCTGTCTTTAACACTTGAAGTGAACATGCTGAGGAAGTTTCACCCTTTTCCCTTTGAGAACAAGAGGAGACCCCCTTGACCGTTAGAGTGATGTGTAGTAATATAATGAAATGATGATGCCCACCATTTATTTGACAATCATCATTCATAAAGATATTGAATATGAGAGCATACTCGTAGCTTAGGTAAACGGAACTGTTCCTGCTTAATAACAAAAAGAATGAATGAAAGTGATGGCACTGGCAGTGAATGCAGTGCAATATGTAAGTTGCAGGAGCAAAGCAATTAGAGTAGGCATGATCCTATTCTTTTTAGACGGAAGTGTCTCGTGGAAAACAATGTTAATGACTGCAGCATTCCGTCTGTGTGACAGGTTGAATCCAGTTGGACTAATTGACTCGTGTATAACACACATCCAGAAATATCGTAATGAGGGAACGATGATAATATGAAAGATTTGCTGTACAGCAATGATGACCCTATTATCCACAATTAGTTTAGCTGCAATATGTTGAAAATTTATAATATGCGTCGTTAACTACGTGTACTAAATGGAGAGTTGCAAGCGCACCTAAATCTGCAACATACAATATGTGCTGGGACAGTAGATTTTTATCAAAAANTGCTGGGACAGTAGATTTTTATCAAAAAAGAAAATGTTCTACATGTTGAATTAACGACAACTTGCTAAGTACCGCAGTTTAAAAAAAATATTACTGCCATATAAGTTCATTCACTGAATCAAAAGAAGGAAACCGGCAGACGGATAACACGAAAATAAATGTGCATTTGATTTCATTCATTTACGTATATTTTTTATCCTAAAAGCAATTTTTATCTGACCACTTGTTCATTCATAGAAAATCTGTTTTCTTCTGCACTTTGAGCCAGTTGCAAAACATTACAAGAGCTTTATTTTTCCATTAGAGTCTGTTATTTTGATTGTACTTTATCAAACATTATTGTGTGGCAAAAAAGAGGATAGGAACGAGAAAGCTAAATTGTGATATTACCGTTGTTTCTTGCTTATGTACGCTTGCTTTACTGTTCCCCATCATGATGAGAACAGTTTTTTAGGAAAATATTTTCTAGCAGACGATGGTAGTTGTAGACGCTGTGTGCTTATGTAGTACCTTGAAAAAGCTCTCTAGAAAGAAACAAGGTAGTATATAAACGTGCAAACATGCCGAATGCCGATGTTATTGCTAACTTAGAATTAAAAAATATGTATATTTTTTCTTGATAAGTGCACACACTGGTTTGATAATACTTTTTTTATAAAAAAAAAGTCATTCATTTAATGTACTAATGTGTAGCAAGGATCAGGAATAGGCAAGGCCGACGAAGAAGGCATCATATATTGCAATTGTAGAAGTAATCTGTGAATGGGAAAAGGGAAAAAATGAGGAAAATGTATTTAGTGTTCGATTTCACATAAATAGGTACATGTAAAAAGGATAGTTTTTATCTAAGTAGGTATAAAAGTGCAAGGGTTGATAGATAAAAAAGTTTTCTGATGTGCTTCTTTTCATTATTTATTTTCTTTGAGCATAGATGAATATGATCATCATATCGTATGGAATGTATACGCACTCAGCTTTTCACCCATGAACCAACCCAAACTCTCACCCCAACCACCCATTGATAAAGCTTAGCTTTTTTATGAATGAATTCTACCATCATCACAACATCGTATTCTCATTTGCCAGTTTGTTGTTTTTTCACATTAACAGCTATAGTGAGATGTTAGTGAATCAGCTATTTAAGAATGGGTATTATTGCTGTACATACTGACGTACCGTTTAAGGCTGCTGGGGTATTATGCTATGTGCTAGTTTATCAAAGTGTAGTAGATAGCATAATGTGGTCATTTACGGAAAAATATGTAGTTTTGTTTTACTACATGAGCAATAACAAAATATGATGATGCGTTTGATCATTCACATTAATGTAATTTATCGTTCAAAAGTAGGAGACACTGCTGTAAAGGCAGCTCTATTGACCATAATGAATTAGATGAAACATGGCAACATCATGTTTGGAAATGGAGAATGTATGGAAAAACTGAGTAAAGAATGAAGATTGAGGATCAAACTGGTTATTATGATGTGATGTTTTGCAAGTCTCACGGAACAGTTAATCTGTAATCTTCATTCATAGTTATTCTGTAATACTTCATCCTCGGATCATCAATTTTTATCGTTTAGGTAGGTTAATCTAAATATTATTTTATCATTACCGAGCATTCATGCATTGAACAAGAACGCAACGCAGCAAATTCGACAAAAGTTGAGTTTTCATCAAGCAAACCAAAATATTTATGCTATTTACATAAAAAATAAATAATAACAGGGTGCATCAGCTTCGCCGCGACACACGAAGAGAAGATGTGACATACATACGTATTGTTAAAAAAAATGCGACATCTACTTCGAGACATATCATGTCATTTAGGAATGCCTCATCATCAGAATCAGAATAGATACTTGACGGAGAGTTTGAATGCATGCTAACAGCGAGAAACGAGAAAAGTACACAGGGCTGACGATATGACGGAAAATATTGCAAGTGGGAAAGAGAGGAGTGGGTGTGATATGTGATGTGATGATGATGATAATGTTTGTGTGTGTGTGGTAAAACAAACAGCCAGAAAGATGAGTAGGAAAGAAGGCTATTAATATTATTGTTATTATTTAAGGTGAGGCGACGACGGGTATTAACATCCATAATAAAGGGATTTTGAGCGAATGGATTGGGAAATCAAAGGTCGTTTTTGAAACTGGATCACCATTCATTTCATATTTGAGTCCTATTATGAATTCAAAATCCCATTTAAGCAGCATGGCATTATTCCCCTCTGTCTGTTGTACAGTTAGGTATATGTTTCAGGAATATGAAATGAGTGATTTTGACTTATACGTGCACATTATGACTTAACGCTACATAGCTAAAAAAATTTACAATGTGCACTACCCTACACGTTGAAGATGCAAGCATTGATGCTATTGAGATTACATGTTTTTGACCTGAAGAGTTCCGGCTTAAAGAATTCAGAACAAATAAATCTCGGCAGTTTGCTTGTTTTCTAAAAACATTGTTGGTTTCTTTTAATTGCGAAGGTCCTAATAGTATAAAGTTTTGTTAGATTGGAGGAACGTTAAATGTTGAAGCTGAAACTCATCTGCAATTAGTATGCACTTTCTTGTAATAATAATAATAAAAATGACGGTA
>JAHZND010004336.1:0-12953 GCA_027744115.1 Acrocyrtus sp. NNG-2020 | reverse complement strand
AAGTTTTTGGTTCTTGCCAAAAGTTCAACTTTTAAAGTTGTGTCTCATTAAATAATCTCAAAAAGCATATTAGTTTTTTTTGGCTTGTCATGACATCAGTTACGTTACGCTTGGTAGGCTGCTCTTCTCCCATCCTCGTTCCAGTTTTAAGTAGATAATGGCAGCTGATAATAGTCTGGGAGAATTACAGATGTGAAAAGAGCGTGAAATCAAAGGAGAAGATGAGTATGGAGTAAGGTCCTCAGAAAGTAGCGAGAACTTGGAAAAAATTTTCCACGAGTGAAATCAATGCCATATGATTAGAGTTTGCATTTAGCAAACTTTTTTTACTCACTTTCTTCATTTCACGCTGCGAAATTATCTCCAACATTCTAACTTTTTTTTAACTTCTTAGCAGATACTCATTTAAAAAGTTAGATAAGTAAAAAATAAAGTGGAAAGATTCAAGATTTTTTTATTTTCGTAGGCGACACAATCTTTTATCCAAAACGTTTCCTACAAACACCCTAACAATCTTCACTTAACAAGTAACTGCACGTAATGAATATCTGTCGCTGTTACATTAGCGCCACCAAACAGCAGTTTTATGGTATTTTCGGCGCCGCTTAATTGCACAGGATTTTGGATTATGTTGAAAGTTGCAGCCTTCTCAAAACATTAATTGATAATAATGAGTTTTCATGAGTATCCCAAAAGGATACTGGCCGCGGAGACAAATAAACTAATTGAATAGTAGTGAAATGTGTGCGTAAATATGCACGTCGTATTTAATGCTTTCGGGAAAAATTGTGCAGTTTTTAGTTGGAATTCTCACCAGTCTATACCCTACGGGATTAAACGCAGAGTAGATATTAGAATAGTAAAGTAGAATTCAAATTACTTACTGTATCCGATTTCCCCCATAGATCTGTTGAGAATAAGCTTGCTTTACTCAGGAAAGAATTTATTTTTTGTAGCTGGGAGTGACTACTCCAATCATCAACGGAAGAAATAAACCTTCTGGCAAGGTCTTTTCCGGATAAAAGTGCAGTTTTTTTCGTCACTGCTCGCTGTTTGCTTCCTAGCGAATATCGGTAGCATCAGAAATGTGATTTGAACTGCATAGTTTCCAAACTAAAACTTTATAATTGGGTACTTCAGTTGACGCTCGGAAAACTGTACCTTATAGTCACTTTCAATGTTTTCATTTTTTTAAAATTCGAATGTCGTAATATTTTTTTTGAATGCACTCCCTCGCAACTTTACATAAAAAACTTTTTCGTTTGTTCAATCACTAAAAAAGTAGATATCGTTCTGATGTGTGTGTTTTTCATACAATTCAACAGGAAAAAAATGTTTAGTAGTAGAGACCGTTATAGAGTGACTTTTAAACTTTGATACGTAAACTTTTATTTAATTTTTTCTGTTGCTCAAGATAAAAATTCGCATAAGAAAATTCCATGACACGGCACTTGAGCGTCCTTCCGCGTCAGATGGTAATAAAACACTAGGTGTGATAAAGTCCACAGGAAACAGCAGCACAACGTCGTTTTTTTCTTTTTTTATATTTAAAAAATCAGAGTAGCGTGAGAATGACAGGAAGAAAGTTAGCTTGAGTGAAGAAATTCCAGAAAAGTTGATGTGATGTCAAAAACGATGCAAACTAGGAAACAAAAGGGAGAGCTTAACTAGCAAGAACATTTGAGAATTTTTGAGAGACAGACTTTGGAAGGACAAAGAGTGAGAGAAAAGAGCAGAGCGTTTAGAGAAACACGTGCATTCCTACTCGGCTCCAATGACTTACTACTTCCATTCTCAGCTTTTCCTGGCTTTTTCCAGCGCCTGAAAAAAAAATTTCCGTTCATTCCCTTCCATCATCTATAGCTCGGTGGCTTCTTTTTTTTCTTCTTTTCGGCGCATGATTTAGCATAAAAAAATGCTCAGCACAGCAGCTATACATATTGCCATGTTACCTCGAAAATTTTTTTTTGCTCACATACCAGCTGCAAAGGCTGGGTGCAAAAACAACACGTCAAAAGCTGCAAAAAAATTGTATTGTGGAACTAAACTCTTTTCTCTTCCTTTTTTTCAACAATCTTTTCATTAAGAAACTGTTTGAAGACACCCCATGCTCACTGTCTGAAACAAGCAAAACTTTATGAATAAGTGCACAGCATGTGTCTAAATTTTTTTCCTTCTTTTTCGCATTTTTTTCTCAAGCCACTTCACTAGCAGAAGGAGAAAAGGAGTGGGAAAATGAGAGCGTGTCATTTTATCATAATCAAAATCACACTTGAATCCAAAGATGATGACTGTCGATCCTGAAATATTTTCTTGTTTTTACTCTTAAAACTTCTGCGAAGAAAGATCACTCTGAATAAGTTTAAGACACTTTTTGAAAGAAAAGGGTTTGTAGTGAGTGGGTATATTTCTGATATTGGTGACACTTTTCTGCTGTTTCCTTGCAAAAAACTTTTTCAAGTGTCCCCTTGCGACTTGTGACTTGAGCATGCGATAGCCACTTCACTAGCAGAAGGAGAAAAGGAGTGGGAAATGAGAGCGTGTCATTTTATCATAATCAAAATCACACTTGAATCCAAAGATGATCTTGACTGTCGATCCTGAAATATTTTCCTTGTTTTTACTCTTAAAACTTCTGCGAAGAAAGATCACTCTGAATACGTTTAAGACACTTTTTGAAAGAAAGGGCTTGTAGTGAGTGGGCATATTTGATATTGATATTGCTGACACTTTTCTACTTTTTCCTTGCAAAAAACTTTTTCAAGTGTCCCCTTGCGACTTGTGACTTGAGCATGCGAGAGGAAGCTGTCAATAACCAAAAATAAAGAAGTGCTGATTCAAACTGACTATCAGCACTCTGTCCTTAATAGATATGCTTTAGGTGTAAAAATAGCTCATAAATATCAGCTTTTCTGGATGCACTCTTTCTGATTTAAAATCGTTTTGGAGTGTAGTGACAAGATTCAGGAGCAAATTTGACGTGAAACACAAACTTTTCTGAAAAAGTACTTCCATGATGTGAAGCACTTTTTCCAGATTTCAGCTCTGGAGTTCGTTTCCCATCTCCATTTGGGAGCAGTAGAGTGCAGGGAAGATGTTTTGTGATGATGAGAGTGAGGATGTCGTTTCAACTTTCATAATTCGTTTTGATATTTATTGTTGTTGGGAATAAAAAGCAGTGATGAACAACTACAGTGAACAAAACAGCTTCTGTAGCAGAGAGTCTGTGGTTGGTGAGCTTTAGCACGAGGGGCAATTGTTCAACATTCCAGTACCAGTACGCTTCTATAGTATCCTGCTATATACATGGCTAGAGCAGAAGTTGCAAAAAACAGCAAACAAAACTTTGTATCACTTTCGCTTGAAGGGAAATAGAAGTAGCGTGAAAAGTAAAGAGAGGAGAACAACTACAAAAACTGTTAGCAGCAATAATGTGCAGTTAACGAAGCAGGAGGAAGTGAAAGTTGACACATGAGCATACACTATCAATCGGGGTGCTCGTAAAAAGATGCTGTTTTAGTTTGTGATGTGAGCGCAGGTAAATAGACTGCTGTCAGTGTGAGGAGTACAGAAATACGCCAAATTTATGAAGGTTAGGCTGAGTGACAGGCAGCCTAAGTAATGGGAAGTATTGAGGCGCAAATGCAAAGTGCTTTACATAATTTACATTGAGAAAAAAATTCATTCTGGGGGAGAGAAGGAAAACTACGCTTAATAAAACGGTGAGATTTCACAGTCCTTCATCGAAGTAATTGAGGCTAAGCGAGACTCACGAAGTTTGATTAATCCACTTGGATAAATTAATTTGATGTTTTCGCATAATGACTGCTGATATATTACCTATGCATCAGCCTAAGTAATGGGAAGTATTGAGGCGCAAATGCAAAGTGCTTTACATAATTTACATTGAGAAAAAAATAGTCATTCTGGGGGAAAGAAGGAAAACTACTCTTAATAAAACGGCGAGATTTCAGTCCTTCATCGAAGTAATCGAGGCTAAGCAAGACTCACGAAGTTTGATTAATCCACTTGGATAAATTAATTTGATGTTTTCGCATAATGACTGCTGATATATTACCTATGCATATAATTTGGAGAAATCTGCACTAATTGTTGCCACGTGGTGAGAGATGTAACACAAGGCAAAAAAATATTATTTCCAGCACAATAAACTGATTAGTTTGGAGTTGGGGTGCAGATGTTGCTGTTTTGGTGCAACGCTCTCATTCGTTTCTAATATGGTGAGTTTGTTTCGATATAGCACAATTTCCTTACTCCAGTCCAAAATGAAAAAATGCTACTACGCTCCTTAATCGAATACCCATTAAATCGTTGCAGTTCCATTAATAGTCTGGAAAGAGCTGAGAAGTTTTGCAGTGTTAAAAAAATTTTCTGAGGACAGATTGAGATTGATTATAAAAAAAGTTATGGGAACTGCGTAGTTGGATCTGCGCATAGCTAATATTTCAACTTTTGTTTACCTTTTTACGTAACTTAACGTCACCATTTTAGTTTAGAAGTTTGGAATATTGTCAAAAGCTGTTGCTGCTCATACTAATAACAGCCTACCTATTATGGAATTACAACGTAGTTTGTTGCGTGGTCATGTAGGCAAATAGGTATACATTTGGAAGAAGAGTGAGGTAGGTCATAAAAATATTATGGCCACTACGAACCTCTTCATGTCTCCAAGCAATTTTTTTATGCTCGCTTCGTGTCTTCTGTCTATATTTCTTCCAGTTTTTAATTTAATGTGGTTGCTGCTATGGAATGACTTGTTTTGGTTATCTGGTTTATCATTCGGTGAAAGCTGCACAATAGAAAACTTTGCGTGTTTTTACATCTTATCGTCATCACGGTAATTGTAGATTGATGATTAGTACATACATTATGCAAAGGATGTAATGCACTTAATACTCTCCACTGCGAACAACTACGCCGAAAATGTCACGAATGGATGAAAAAGGTGCAAAGAAGCGCGTAGTGTTTGCATGACGGAGAGGCACTTGAAGCTTCTCACTTTATGAAATAGGGAACACTGTTAGTTTCAGTTCAGTATTTGCGCCACGTTACTTCTCGCATGCTTTACACTTTTGCTGCTAAAAATAGACCCGGGATAATTTTGATGAGAAAACTGATCGCTATACAACACAACAGAAAAAGCTTAGCTGTTATTAGAAAATTAGTCAGTTCAGTTTACCCTATCTAGCTAATTTATTAAGTGATTTGCAAATTAACTTAAAATTGAAAAAAATTAGAAGTATTCAAAGAACATGTGACTAATACTCCCCTATCGTCCATCATTACTCCAGTGTAATTTAATGGCAAAAATTATAACTAAAAACAATATTTTTGATTCCGTTCGGAAGTAGTACAAAAAAGTACCTTCCTGTTTCATAAAGGAAAGGACGAATGTTTACTGTTTCTGCCAGAAATGTGCATTTCAAAAATTAAAGAGGAGCGATTTCTTTTATTGTGCAGTTTCCTGCTTATTTGAAGTGTACGTAGACCAATTGTTTACTGAAACGATTTTTATTTTTGGCAGTGCCTCTGTCATGGAGCACTTACTATACGCTCCAGTTACAAGCTGATTGTGAGTTGAGTTGAGTGGGAGAGAAGAGAGTGCAGCATGCTACATATATGCTAGCGCGTACACCAGGCCAGGCCAGTTTGCCAATAGTCAACAAAGATTACAAAGTCAGGCAAAGGTAGCAAAACAGAAGGATGAGAATGACAGAGTATGGAATTTTGTATGTAACCTTTACCTGCTCTGCTCATTAGAACAAATATCCACGGAAATGTTTGCTATTACGAATACTGAGCTGACTTCTCCTTCACAGTAAGCGGGGGAGAGTATTTTTTTCATTACTAAAGTTTAATCCTTTCCGTCTTACGTTACACAGAACTCCGTATGGTAGTATATTAAAATTTAAAAAGTCAATAAAAAATTTTTTATACAGAACAGCGAATATCCTGGACGCGGAGAAGTTAGTAAAGTTACATCATTCATTCTTTCGAGAGTTCATATTAATATTACACAATCTTCATTTTTTACATTTTAATGTAGGTACGACCAGAGCTACATTTTCTGAGTGACATTGAATATTGGAAGAACAAAAAATGGAAAGTGTTTGCGTTTGAGTAAAAGCTTTTCTAGGTTGGAATAGTGCAACCCGTCTCCGTCCCCATTCTCTCTCTCGCAAAGATTAAGTGACAAGTACCAGTAGGGAATTTCTGTTTGTAGTAAAGCAAAATGACAAAAAAGCCTTCTCCGATAGTGTATATACATTTTTAAATCAAATTTGTATATGAAATTTTTTCCATTATAGTATTTACCCTTTTATGGTCCCTTCTTCCTCCAAAACAAAAACTGAAAAAGGTAGTCTGAGCAGCTTCCTCTTAAGAAAAAAAGTCTTGGCTTCTAGGAAAAATAAAATGCCAATCCGTACTTTTTTTGTAGGTTGATCTCCCTCTTGTCAATGCAATTTTCTCTCCTCCTGTCTGCACCGAGACCGTTTTTGGCTCTTGCTGACTTCCCATATATATTTTTTGTGATGTATTGCAGCCGGTTGTATTGCGGACCCTTATTGCTTCAAGAAACCCGATTTGAAGTCCATTCTTGTATTTCTCGTTTTTTTCAACATTTCATGGTAAATAATCCTTCTGTGGGAGTTTATTTTTCAAGAGAGGCCACTTTTGCTGGAGAAAATAAATATTGGCTAGTTCATAGGTAGACCTAAACCTAAATGGAAATCTCTGGTAGCAGCATTATCCATTGTGAGGATCTGAAATGGAAACTCATCTTTTTTTATATTAGCGGTTTTTCTGGATGATGTACATACTCGAAATAGAGGTATATGAGGTGAGCCTGTAGCGTAATGAACAGTACCAAAAATTAGTAGAGGTGTAAGTAGGCATGCTGAAAATGTGTGTTTGGTTAGGTTGCTAGCTAATAAATGGCTTTGCTTTGCTAATGCCCAGGCAGTACGTCCAGTTGATTAATTAGAAATGCTTAAATTTACGTGCCCCTTTTGGCGAGAATAATTTTTTAGCCTGGGAAATGTCCTCAACTAAAAATTCAACTTGGAATTGTGAAGCTTACAAAATTTATGAAACGTTCTGCTTCATACTTCCAAAAAGAGAAGGACGGACGTGAGCAGCTGCACTGTGCTGAAAACTTTTGTTTTATAAAAAATAATGAAAAGCTCCGATGTGGAACGGCGATGACAGTTGGCAAAACCAAAATAAATGAATCTAATAAAGGTCGGACAGCGGAAAAGGAATGAGTTCTGGGACTTCATTTTCTATTATTTCAAGCATTCTAAAATTCTGATATTTGTTCTGGTTGCAATAATAAATTGCAAAAAATTTACAGTTTTCAACAAACCTTGAAGAAGGACTCTCGTTTAGTAACATCAAAAATAAAATTCTGCTTTTGTTACGTTTTCCTTTCATAACGTGCTTTTCCTCTAATAAAACATGATTTCATGGAACATTATTTTGTGAAAGAATTTATAAAGTTGCAGCTTCTTTGTAAATACCCATTATCGAAGATGAGCTAGACTAATAATCATAGTACAAATTTGCCAACGCAGCGGTTGACTCATTGTTTCTTGCAATGCTTTGTATTTGCGCAACAATGCATTGTCTTGCTACCAGTAAAGTAAGATATTTTTGGACCATTAAAATAAACCGATTACAATTATGACTACTTTTTACTAGTGAGACGCCATCCTTGTTGGTCTCACGATGTATGATTATAAACCATTACAATTGACTTTAGAGTACACGTTGCCCCACCTTGTCAATTCAAAAACTCTCAGAGTAATAAATTTCTCTCCGGCACTAGGAATTAATATTATATCATTCGACAGCTATTTATTGTCATTATTCTCTGCTTTCTCTTGCAGATATTAAAAAGCCAAGCACTGTACCTAACTGCCATAAAGACAGCAAGTCATTTTCTCTTATCTCTGACTGCAGCAATCTATAGGAATAATGTTTTCTTTGTTCGATGTACGACTACTGACTACTTTCATATTCCTCTAAAATCCCTACGTATCTACATTTGGCTATTGTCAACTTACAGTTTTCTGGAAATGGAAAAACTCATTAAATTGAACGAATTACGTTTATCTCATATTCTCTCCTAACAAGCTGAAAGTCAGTGTGGCTGGATTTATCAAAAACAAATAAAAAAAGAATATAAAAAATAAACTGCAAAACTACAAATAGACGAGATAGCACATATACTCAAAGCGGTACAAATAATTTTAGTCTGAAGGCAATAAAATAAGTTCAGTTTCTCACAATGCGGACTCATTTAATTGGAAGATTCACAGCGATGAGGCGTTTTCACGGAACCGTTCCTATTCCTCAATATGACGATATTTTTTGTTATGTGAGGATTTTCGCAATTTATTGCAATATTTATTACGAGGTAGATACGTAGATATATAATATGGCATTGTCATCATAATCAAGTAGGCAGTTATATTAGCGAATTTTGAAACCCTGGAGAAATCAGCCACAGTCAAAAAAGTCCCATTTTAAAGGAAAAAGTTAAAAGCCAAGCTTATATACAGGTAAGCATTCATCTTTAGCATAGCAGGTAATATAAAGGGGCTACAGTTTCACATTTCACTGCACAAAGCTAAAATGGGTATTTCGGAGATGTAATCTTTGAAATAAAAACTTGTAGTGGTGCATGAAAGAGTCTTTCTGACGTTCATGGAGGAAAAAGATGAAGAGTTAAAGTCAAAATGATTATTTTAGGTAGTCTACAAGGATTGTCTACACAAGAATGGAAATGAAGAGGATATTATTATGCGAGTAGGAAAATTTTTCCAAAGCTACACAGCAGTAGAGTTTGGCTCCTTGGTGCATGGAAAAGTCTTTTTTTTACATGAGAACAAAAATCCTTCCACAGCCATCTCAGTGTTAAATACGCTGGGGAATTACATCAATTCCTTGTGACAGTAAAGATCTCCCTAACCACAAATTACGGCAGAAAAGTGTAACGATCACTCACTTTGTTTTCATTATCCATGTACAGTAAAAAAAATGGAGAGCTAAAGGAGGATGATTGCATTGCGTTAGCGGCTCCCTGAGGATATAATAAACTTATATAATTAGTTCTTTCGGTTGCATACGTACCTTTACGAGAACGGCTTATGAACATTTTATAATTATAATCGGAGTATATTTATGTTATAGATGACTTTTCGTAATTTCCAAACTTCAAATTTCGTCAGAGCCAATTCCCAGTGCAAATTTAAAAAATGAGCAAAAATGAAAGGGAGTTCCAGTTTTTTTTAACTTCCGAAAAACTCTATTATAAAGATGGCGCAAAATTAGCCCTGGGCAGTTGCATAACTTTTATTGTCTTGCACTTTTTACCTAACTCCAACATAACTATAAACAGCTATATAGGTATGTTAATTGCTTTTAGCAAGTATACTGCCGTTGACATTTGTTCCAGGAGCTATCACCTTGTATTTATCTTTGAAACATGTGAGCTTGCATCTCGCCTTATTTCAGTTTTAAAAAAATTCTATTCGACTTGAAGCATTTATGAAGACGCCATGGTTTCCCAACGACGGCGTGACGGGGTGACGCTGCACTTTCCATTTTTATACACAAAGATTCTACGCCTTTCTTTGGCTGGCGTGCCTGCAATAATTTTTCTGTCTCAGATATTAATAGGAAGCAGAAATGTGGAAGTTGAGAATGGTCTTACATCTACCTTGGAGGGAGGATGAAAATACGTACGTGTCCTCCGTTTTTATGATGAGTAAGTGAAATAATGTGCAATAAAAGCATTCTATCGCTGCACCAAGCAATATTATTATTCAGGAGATGTACTCTCGTAAAAACGGTTTTATCGGCATTTCATAACTGATTTGGATTTTTCTGGTGCAGTCGCACATTCGCAAAAAAATATTAAATAGTTTCTGAGCTTGTAAATGCAAATGATTTCCTGGAGCTCGTGGGATTTAGTACTTTCTCTTGTGAAAATAAAACCCAAGAATTTCCATAATAGAGGTCATGTATGTAGTGACAGGAGTCAGAGCTGAGCTGGACTAGCAGTAGGTCAGACGGAACTCTCAAAATTATAATTCTTTACTTTTCAAAAAAATTTAATCTAGTCACCTGTACTTTTTTGTTAGAGGAACAATTTCTTTTCTTCTTATGCAGACATGAAACGCGTCGTAATCCTTTGTGAGCCGCTTCCGGTAATGAAATTTCTAACGACTGTGCATTAAACTCGGATTATTATCCTAGTTATGGGATAAAATTATAGCTTGAGCTCTTTCTATCTCAAATTTTTTATACGTTTTATTGTTAGCTTTATAGCTGACTGCCCACTTACTACTTACTTGTAGTACTTTTGCAGTTTTCATGAAAAATCACTACACATTTTTACATGAGGACAGTCGTTTTGACTGGTATAATGTATAAGTTGTCATTTTTTGTACTCCCAAGGCACCTATGAGAACAAAATATTAATTTTTTCAAGAACTCATATACAAATCCAACTATTTAATTAGCTCATTAAAAAGTTAGATGTTAAATGCACAAACGCGATTGCTTTCATGCTAAAATACAAATTAAAAAGTTTTTTTTCGAGGGTGTAGTAATTTCATAACTGTAGTGGGGCACAGCACAATACAAACTTTACAATTTGTAGTCATTAAACTACTCAAATTAGTGAAACTGAGACAGAAAAAGAAGCCAAAAGTTTCAAACTTTATAAATAGGGACTATTAACATTTGCAGTTTAAAGTGTTGTAAAGTATGTAATTCAAAACTCAGCGCTTCTCACCATCAGTATTCCAAAAATCTCCAGAATAATTTTTTTTCTTTTAGATATGAGATTAATTACAAAGGTTTTGTCTAATTAAATTTTTTTTTATTTCTCCATTATATATACCTAATTTGATAAAAAATGCCATTGTGCTACTTATTCACATACGATTGCTAAATAAGCAACGCAAAAGTCTCGTATTACGTAAACAAAGTCATCACATATCTATTTAGGTAGCTACCAAATGCCAGGAAATTGAGTTAAATTATATCCTATTGTAAAAGTAAAACTTACGCCTACAAACTTTTCAAACAAAAGGTGTCATGATGAAATTCAAAAAGGAAACTGATGAACTTTCACTTTAGATGGCAGTGTCAAGTAAACTCTATTCCTGATCAATCACTAATATTCTGAGAACATCAAAAAGTTTAGCTCGACTTCCTTTAGCTGAAAACTTTTCCCATCCCTATCACTGACACTGAGGTCAGCATGTTTTTATCTGTATCGGAACTTTTTTTTTAAAAAAAACCTTTCAACCAATGTGTCAATGTTATAATCGCTGACGTAAACTAGAGGTAAAGAAAGCCAGCTAGCGCAGACGTTGGCGTCAACAAAATCCAAGATTTAACAAATTTCATTTAAATGATTATATTAAAGAGTTTTTAAAGTCATAGCTCAGCTGTTGGATGGAGAAGTATTATTTTCCAATTTCTGTAAATTTGGAATGCTGGTTTCATGGTTTCCATGAGTTCTCAATTTTCACTTCATTGACTTTTTTTACGAATAGTCAATTTCGCAGTAATGTCTGCAGTTGCAACAGCTACATTCCAAAAGTGGATGGATTGGCGACGAACATTATTAAATCTTTCAAGCCGAATACTGCTTCTCCCATGTAATTCATCGATCAAGGTTCAAGGATAAAGTTCGGAGAAATTTTTGTCAAGAATAAGAAGCTCCTAGTGACTAGCTAGTCAGTTTCCAGTATTAGCGAATCGCTTAAATTTTAACCTAAAACATCCAGCATTTACACTGTCATCGTCATCCAACTTTAAAGTTAAAGCTACAGAAAATCGTATGAAAAAGGAAGCCACAGTCCACTGTCCAGCTTAGGTGTCTCCATATTCCAGCAAACTACAAACTTAAAGAAGGCTACTTTTACAGCCATCATTCATCATCTTCACCACTATAATATATGTCTATTTTATATAGTATAGGAAGGACAGATCGATATCTCTGCAAGCAGCAAAAAAATTACAATGAAAAGCGGAAGCACTACAGGGTCTTTAGTGCCAAACTAAAACGGAAAGGACTCAAACTCTCCTCTTCTGGCAATCCTCGCAGTTACCATCACATCCAAAATCCAACAAACAACGTTTAGTTCACACTCACACGCACATTAGACTCTCTGACTTTTTAGGAACACACAGGATGTCTCATACTGTCTTTGTTCCGTACGCCGGAGTAGGGGATTCAACAAATTATGCAAATACCTTTATCTGTACTTTTTTACTTCAAGAGGCTAGTCCTCACTTGTCGTGTTTTTCATTGCACCTGTATTTTTTGTGATGTACTGTCTGACTAGAGGAGAGTAATGAACTCCTCTTGTGTACCGTTGTATGCTATTTATTTTTACCTATACCGTTCTCATCGTTAAGGTCATTTCTCTGTACAGGAATTTTCCATGTCTTCTAGAAAGATCTAGAAGACTTTTGTAAACCAATAACTTGACTCCGTGTGGACTCTATTTTATTTTCATTCAGTTTGTAATTTGACCGAACCTTTATAAGCCCCAAAATGGGACATTTAATCCGTAATCGTGTAGTAACTTTTCTGCGAGGAGCCCACGGTTCACCAATTTTACTTATTTTTCTTGCCAAGGCAAATTTCCATTTAATTTGAGCTTTCCTATTTCTGTTATTTTTGACCTTCTTGTTATTCGGAAACATTAGATTCAACCTACAATTAAAGTTCAAGTTTTAAAGTTAACTATTTCACATTGCCTATTTTAACCATTGCTTCATTACCTGCACAACGCCTCACCTATCAATCAGTGATTTACCTGCACAACGCCTAACCTACCAATTTACTTTACCATAGTCGTTGTGCTATCATTCAAAATACATTACACCAGCCAACTACCATAGTT
>JAHZND010004335.1:0-18261 GCA_027744115.1 Acrocyrtus sp. NNG-2020 | reverse complement strand
GGTGCATGTGGGAACGGGTCGTCGAGTAATTACTGGCTGTTCAAGATGTACATCCGATAAAATATGATTTGTAAGAATTGCGAAACACCTTTTGCCAAGTAGATTCCCTAAAGATGCTAGATTTATTGTGGTCCAATCATACTTTTCACATCTGACCATACCAATCAAAACGAAAAGGCTAAATGAGTGCATTATGCATTTAATACGAACTTTTCACGTTTTGCATTAGCCTGTTCACGATCCAAGTTTCTGCTTTCTTTGCCATCAAAGGTATCATTACTACAAAGGTAATTCCTTTAATGATTTAATCCAATTAGACAAAAGTATAATTTCTCGAACATATTTTTGAAATCCTTTTATCAGAACTCACGTCTTCAGTATGACTCAAGTTTCCTCGAAGCAAATGACAAAGGTTTCGTGGATTCTCTTTCTCCGAAGTGTTTACAAGAGTGTCAATATTTCAACTAAAGTGCATAGATCATTGTTGAATTGAACCTTGGTATGTATTATTCTAATTTTCTAACTTATTAGGAATAGTTTTAAAATCGAGTGAATGCTTTTTTTTGCATAGTGCTCTCGCAACATGAAATTTTCTTTAAGTGTTGATAAAAAATTGCTGAACTTAAGAATTTTGTTTGCATTATCGTTACATCTTTAGGTGTTATCCAGAATTGCTAGTACTAAATAATAATATGTATACCTACTTACTGTACTATATACTAAATTGGTACTTGGTACTTACAAAATTGTTACATTATTAAATTTATTTTTGCTAATCCAATTTCTCTATTATTGGAATTTCTGAATTCAATATTTCTGAATGTGACTGTTGCATAGAGACAAAAAAGCTTGTCTGTAAATTTTTATTCAACCTTTTGAAAACAAGCTTTGAGCAACATCAGAATCTCACTGTTATATGAATTCACATATTATAGTATAGTGCAAATATACCGATTATGCACACATCCAATTTTAGGTGCTTTACATTTTCATTGATAACTACCTAGATAAGATTAGCTAAAATTTAGATAAGCTGCAGTATCGTTAAATTGGATCCTCATTTTTAACTCAATACTCTTACTAGATCAAATTAATATAGTGGAGCTGCGAGTAGGTTAATAAGGCATACTCTGCAACTAATGATTAGCCAGTATTAAAAACTTTTATTTAAATTTTACGGTGAGAGATCACGATAACCAGTTAACATCTAACTTCCAATTAACTTAAGCTATAGCCTTTCTTCCAATACTTACAAACAATAAATTACAATGGACTTTGATTTTGGAGAAGAGCCAATGCTCGACATTGAAAACATCGGCGACACAAGCCTTTACCCATTTACTTCCCAATTACCAAGTCCACGGGATACAGATAATGAAGACGTTCATCTAGAAAATGAAGAGGAAGATTCATTTGAAGCCGAAGAACCTCAAAAGTGTGATACCGGTTCCGCCAGCAAAATATCAGCATGTGTAACAGATGCGATCAGAAAAAAGAAAAATTTACTAATCGAGTGCCCTCCTGGACTAAACAGACGGATGCACATTCTTCAAAGCGCACTAGAGTACTTTCGATGGAGAAAATGTCTAACTACGACTAAACCATGCTTTGAAGGTGACTGTTTGGGGGTCACAAGCCTTTACCCATTTACTTCCCAATTACCAAGTCCACGGGATACAGATAATGAAGACGTTCATCTAGAAAATGAAGAGGAAGATTCATATGAAGCCGGAGAACCTCAAAAGTGTGATACCGGTTCCGCCACAAAAATATCAGCTTGTGTAACAGATGCGATCAGACAAAAGAAAAATTTACTAATGGAGTGCCCTCCTGGACTAAACAGACGGATGCACATTCTTCAAAGCGCACTAGAGTACTTTCGATGGAGAAAATGTCTAACTACGACTAAACCATGCTTTGAAGGTGACTGTTTGGGGGCTCCGGATCCATCCAGGATATACTTAGGAGTTCAAAATTTTTCCGAAACGGAAAGAGTCTTGAAAGAAATTAAAGCCCAGTTTGAGACCAGTGACCATTTAAAAGATATAAAAATGACCATTCTCGGCCCAAGAAAAAATCTCTGTATAAACCAAGCAGCATTTAAATCTGAAGCTGTTGTTGATGGATACTGCAATCAGCTTCTTCAAAATTACTACACAAATATTCAAAAAGGAATGCAGGAAAGCAGAAACGGCCTCGATGTGTGCCGCTTTTACCCGAATTCGGTATCAAGTGATCAGCTATTTTCCTTTACTGAAGATCATGTCATGTTTGAGGGGGGACTACTCATAAAAGATATTGAAGATCTGATAACTCATGGAAATGATTATGAGCGATGTCCATTCTACGATAGCCGCATAATGCACTCTGAGGCGGATTTAATTATTTGCCCAAATGAATATTTACTTTCTCCAGTTCTACGGCATGACAATGGCGTGAAGTTACAACATTCTATCGTGATTATTGACGATGGCTACGATATCGAAAACCGCTGTCTTGAACAAGCATCGCTAAAGTTTACAAACGTTGATGCCAGAAAGGCATCTTCAGTGCTCCAAAGGATAGTCATGGACTTTCAGTCAATGGCCCTACAGAGTCAAAGCGGTGACATTAGTCGGTCCATTAAACAGTTTAGTAGTCTTGTGGAACCTCTCCGGGAGCTCTCGTACTACATTGTGAATACAACCCGCGAGGATTTACGTCCAGAAAAGGAAGAAATTTTGGAGATTCTCTCCCAGCTAAATATAATCAGTTCTACTGAATTGTGTGACGCCCTAGATGAAATGATTACAAAGCCGGGCATTACAATCCAGGACTATGACATTATTCCTAAACTGAAGCAGTTCTTCACCATTCTCTGTATAGCTCAGCAAAGCCCTGACGACTACAGAATGTTTATCCGTAAGGATGCTCCTACTATAACTGTGCCAACACCGACTTTGTTTATAATTTGTGCTAATTCATCCGTGCTCTTCGGACACTTGAAAAGTCCAACACTCTCACTAATTTTAAGTGGAGACTGCTTGGCGCCAATGAAATGTTTTGAAAAGTCACTTGGAGTGAAGTTCCACGAAACACTTCAAGTAACCCACTCTCCAAGTGAAATCTATCCCGTTAAGAAACGATACTTCCTAGGATACTGCTGTAGAGGTCCAACGGACACTGAACTTATGTTGGACTATGATCTAAGAGGTAAACTGGAAATTAGACTGGAAGTTTGCAGAGCTATCCTGGAACTTTGTAAAGTTATTCCAAATGGGGTCGTCATTCTGGTCCATTCTCCGCGGTATGCCAGAATGCTATGGAGCACTTTGCAAAGTAATGAAACTGGAGATGGGCAAGATTCCTTTCTTGCACAAATTGGATCTACCAAGCACATAATTAATTTACTAATCGCGCCTACAGAAGTTGCTGAAAAAGAACTGATAAAATACAAACAGCTCTGTACTGGAACAGGAAAGGGTCCCCAAAATGGAGCAGTATTGTTTGTGTTAGCACGAGGACCACTTTGGAAAAGTTGTTATTTGGAAGGTCAGGAAATGCGAGGAGTAATACATGTCAGTCTGCCATTTGGGTCTGTACACAAAGAGCCTATATTGCGTGCCAGGGAAGCATATCTTGAAGGAGAAGCCGCTTTGAGTAAAGCTGACCCTGAAGAAACATTCCTTGAGTGGTATCGATGTGAAGCGTTCCGAATATTAAATCAGTCATTTGGTCGTTGTGTAAGGAGCGACACAGATTGGGGCATTGTTGTAGTACTGGACAGCCGCATGCATGCTAAAAGACATGAGTTCAAAGAAACATTTCTCCCTGGTTGGGTCTCCAATCTTGGATTGCTCAGACGCTACAAATTTAATGAGTTAACGGATCGAATTCAGCAATTTGTTCTGACGCACCAATAATGTACAAGCGTAGCTGGATGAATTAAAGGAATAATTATAGTTTTACAGTGTTATATAAGTAGGGCTGCTTAAATCTATTTTTTTTACTTTCACTTACATAATACCACCTTGTGGCGCTTTTAATTTGTGGCGTATGTACTTTGTTCTTTAACAATTTACAGTACTGTGACGTGCGTCAAAAGATGCCGTATGAGATAAGATAACATTGACAACATTTTTATGGGAGGCGTCGGATATACTGCTGCGCTTACTGCGGATATATTACAATATAGTTCGTCACATTTTAATGTGATTTGTCGTGATGCGAATTGCGATAACCTTGAAGTAGGCACTCCAACAAAAGTTTGATGATGCAAATGTGTAATTATGTAATTTAACAGTCAGATTCACTCAATGTATAGTCCTTCTCAATACAGTTTTAGTTTCTAACGAAGCAGCTGCATGCCTAAATAGTTCCAAAAAAAGTTAGAATGAGTTAAATGTAATAGAAAAAAGCTAAAAGATTAGCTAATTGCCAGAAAGAAGAAGGAATTCTTCCGTTGCCGTTGTATGATTGCCGCATAATTCAGAAGATGGATTTTGATTTTGGAGAGCAAGTAATACTACAGGTGGAAAACTTTGAGGCTGAAAGTCCACATCAGGATGAATCCTCAAGTTTCTCCGATGAAGAAGATGAAACTCACGGCTCATCTTCTGAAGATGAACCGCTCCCCACAAAAAATAAAAGTTCTTATTCGGCAGATGATATACCAATTTTCACCAAGGACGCTATTAGACTTGGAAAAAATCTTTTGGTTGAGTGCCCACCTGGAAGAGAAAGGCGAATGAAAATTCTTCAAGGAGCGTTGGAGTATTATAAATGGACGAAGGATCGAACCGAACAGAAATTTGATGAAGGGATGCCAGAGACACCATTACCAGCCAAAATATATCTGGGTGTTCGTAACTTATGTGAAGCAGAAAGAGTTTTTATGAAACTGAAAAATAAATTTGAGGGCAGTGGCCTATTAACAGACATTCAGGTTGCGATTATTGGACGAAAGAGAAAAAATTGTGAAAATGACAGACAGGACACTATTGGTGAATGCGAACAGAGCAGTGAACTATTTTATTCCTGTGAAGATCAAGATATGTATGACACCCATCTGTCCTCAAAAGAAATGGAGGAAGAATCTTATTACGAAGGAAGTCATGAGCGACTCAATGACAAAAACAAAGTACCTGGCGAAGCAGATCTGGTTATTTGCCTTGTGGAGCACCTGCTTTCTCCCGTTCGTCAGAAAGAAAATGGTGTCAACCTGAAAAATGCAGTAGTAATCATTGACGATGGTCACGATATCGAAAGACTTTGCATGGAGGAGGGCTCTACCCAGATCACCAGTCACGAACTAAGAAAAGCATCATCCGTTTTACGAAGAGTAATTGCGGATTATCAGTCAACTGCTAAGCAAAATGGAAATAGGTGTGATGATCCTAGTGTAATGCAGCGTTTGGCAGGTCTGGTAGAACCACTAATGGAACTCTCCGACTACATAATGTACAATGCAAAAGAAGACGGTGGTCCTGGAAGAGAAGAAGTCTTGGAAAGGCTTTCTGAGCTACCAATAAGTTTAATAAATTCAGTGGAATTGCATCCAGTTTTATCTGAGCTAGCCGCCCAATCCAAGATTTCTCCCCAGACGTACGAAATACTTTTAAAGCTGGATCAATTTCTGACCGCACTTAGCTTGACCCTAAAATATCCGGATGACTACAGCTTTCAAGTTTTTATTGAGGACCTGGGAGCAAACATCACACCTCCAACTTTGTACCTTCTGTGTGCCAATTCGGCCATACTGCTTAGGGAAGTAGAGAAGTCGGCGGTATCACTTATTCTGGGAGGATACTGCCTGGCGCCTATAGATTCCTTAAAAGAAGAGCTCGGAGTGAATTTCCACGAAATACTTGAAATAACTCACTCTTCGACTGAAACTCACGCTGCCAGAGAGCGCTACCTCCTGGGGTATTGTAGCAGAGGCCCATCAGACACCGAATTTCATTTGGATTATGAGCTGAGAGGCAAACTGGAAACCCAGCTGGAAGTGTGTAGGTCAATCTTGGAGATTTGCAAGGTCATCCCAAACGGAGTTGTGGTTCTAATCCATTCTCCCAGATTTGCGCGAATGCTCTGGAATACTTTAGAAAATCGGACTGGTGAAGGTGGAAAGTCAATGCTTTCTCAAATTGGGGAAGTCAAGCACGTAATCAATTTGCTTAGCGAACCGGAAACAGAAGCTGAAAAGGAGTTATGCAAATACAAACAATTGTGCAGGAAAACCGGAAATGATGCAAAAAATGGAGCAGTTCTATTTCTAGTTGCGCGAGGATTTTTATGGAAAAATGTTGATTTAAAGGGGGAGGAGTTAAGAGGCATAATCCAAGTGAGTGTGCCGTTTGGAGCAAACATCCCGGAGTGCAACACACAAGCTTATATAGATCATCTGGACAGACAAGCTACAATCAGTTACTCTGATCCAGAGGAGTTATATCTTCAATGGTATAGATCAGAGGCATTCCGTGATCTAAATCAGTCATTTGCTAGAGCAGTCCGGGATGATAAAGACTGGGGAGTTGTGGTGGTTCTGGACAGTTGGATGCATTCCAAAAGACATGAGTTCAACAGTAGATTCCTTCCAGCGTGGGTTTCGAACTTGCAACTGCTGAGGCAATATCAGTTTAATGAATTAACTGAAAGTATTCAAAAATTTGTTACAAGATGTAGACAAATTGAATAGTTCTTAGGGTTCTGCTAGATTTAATTTATTTTTGCGAAATCACAATTGGGTATGTCTCCTTTAAATAATTTGAACATTGTCTGACATGAAGACAATCGGTCGCATTTTATGTACTCTGTTGAAATAAAGAATTTTTTTGTAAGTGTAATAAACGGACGGACTATAATTATTTCCAGTCATGTAACATCTCTACATTTAATTTAAGGATTCATGTTGTTATTCGTGCACACAGTTGATTGGATGTTGGAGCATCAAAAATTGTTCTTGCTAAACTTTTATCTGGACAGCATTGCGATATTATATCATTCGTTCGGTTTAGTATTGTTATACGAAGTATCGTCTTTTATTAAAAATTCACTGATTGGGCTGCACTAAAACGAAACTATACGCAGCAAATTGCAGCTATGTACTACTTCATCAGATCATGTGATCTTTCCAACCCGCATGTGAATGACAGGTTTCATGCGGTCGATCGAAAAATGGACAATCCAACGTAAATTGTTTAACAGGACAAGTAGATTGTATCAGTGAACGGTGCTGTATGCTTTGGTGGGTCTGTCTAAATAGACAAATGAAGTGATGCTGATTCCGTAACCAATTATGTAACTCTAGCAAAAATATAATTCCACTTGCTACTTGATATATGAATGATGGAAATATGCGTAAGCAATTATTATTATTATTTCTTAAACTGAAAAGTCAACCATTCAGAATTTACAGAGTATTCCTAGCAAAATTAGAAATGAGTAGGTGTTGTAAAAATCATATTATACTGCCAAAAATATTATTTTGAAATTGCAACCTTGGCAAGAGTTGCCAAAAACACCTGTATCACATATCGTACTCTCATCATAACATGCAACTACGTAATTTCAGCTGGTATCTCTTGCTTTACATTCAATGCTTATTATGATTATGTATTTTTGACATATCGCATCTCGGCACAATTCCAATGCCTAAATGCTTTTTTGAAAATATATTTTTAGAAATCTTTGTTAGCGCGTCACTCATAGTTATACCAAATCAAAAGATTTATGCAAAAACCGGGAAAGGAGGTCACGATTTACTTCATTAAGAAAGTAAAATTGGCACCATCATATGCATTTCCCGTTTTTAAGGGTGCCCACGTCGTTGATGAACATTATCCTTTGATCTTGCTTTAGCATTAATTTTCGCAGTTTTAGTTTTGCATTTGACGGGTCAACAGGACAGGTGACAAGTAGTAAAACCTCCTCTTCATTCCTGAAGAAAAACTACAGATTTCTTAAATATTATTAATTAAATTTTAAAAGACTGAATTATGGCACTTTATCCAACAATAGGAGAAGCAAAATTAATTAGGTGTCAAGGAATTGGGCTGACAAATGGATTTGCTGGTAAGTTATTTACAATTTTTTGGTGACAAAAATAATCTATTTTATTATTTTTGAAACGCATTTCATTGTGTTGCAGAAGGACCCAATAAATTCACAATTGTCGCAGGTAAGAATCATGACGTGACTCAGCTTGGAATTGGGTTTGACTCGCCATCCAGACCGGATGTGAATATTGTCGCCAAGAAGGACAACACGGTGGATGTAACTTACACAGTAACAACTCCAGGAGACTACATGATTCATATCAGATATGGAGAGCACTACATTAATGGAGCTCCGTTTAAGTGCAAAATTCTCGGCGATTTGGCGGGGGCAGTAAAGCAGGTGAATTGTAAAGGAGCAACGAAGATAGGACTGGTTGGAATTAAAAACGAAATTTATGTTGATATGAGACACGTTGGAATTATGGGTAAGAAGAAATTACTGGGGAGTTGTTACAAAAGTGGCACTGTAATTATTGGTGACTATGAATTATATCTCACACGCATAATATATTTTAGGGTGCGTGGAAGCTCATATGGAAGGCCCTGGAAGTCCTAAGCTGGACTGTGACCATTTGAAGGATGGCCGCATTGTCTATATGTATACTCCGTCTGAGCCAGGAAAATACAAGTTGCATTTGAAGTACCAACAGTATCACTTACCAGGTTAGATTTTTTCGACTTTAATATGGCTCTAGAGATTATGATATGAATTACATAAGTATATTATATTTTGTTTTGTAAATTATTTTACAGGAAGTCCATTTACACTTGATGTCGCTTAAAAAATAAAAGCTTTTGGAATTACATGATGTGAATGACATAGAACCAAACTTGAAACTTGTAATTAATTTTAAAATCATTTCATAAACTGAAGCTATGGTCACATTAGCGTGTGTGGGGCAATAGGCGACGGCCGGATAATTTTTTTTGTTATTACAATAAACCCTTTTGAAATATTATCAACTACAAAATAATGTAATTCTCAGAAAGTAACTCGAAAGCTCGTGTGTATTTTAAAAAAAAGTTAACTCATCCTCATCACAGCCAAAAATATGCATTATCTTAATAATGTAATTCTATTCATACTATTCACATGTGCATTTAAGGTACATACATGAAGCGATTTTTATACGATACTTTGACAAAAACCTTATCAGAATCCTGTTCATTCAACTTCCCTTCTACAGTTTTCCTCTTTCTATTTTTTACATTCATTAATTTTGTAATTCGAGTTTGACAAGATCTGCAAAAAGTAACGCAAACATTTTTCCCTCTATAAATTCCTTCAATAAGAAAACAGGACCCAGCGAGAGAAAGTCCTCCCAGAAGAAGCCAAAACACAAGGAGAGTATTTTCTGTCAACAATGCCACCTTTCCTGAGTATCTTATTTTCTTTGATATTTCCTTAATCCGTGCGACTGGTTTTACTTCAATTGTTTCCAAAACATTTTTCCACATCTCCGAAATTCCTGATTCCTTAAATCTACCTAGTCTGGAGATAAACTGTGACGGAATTATTCCTTCAAAGTGAAATTGCAAGGAGAGCACGTAGTACTTTTCCTTTCCCATGTAAACCTTTTGCCTAGTCAAAGACTTCCGAAATTTCTTTGCGTCGCTCAGTGAAAGAAGCAGAGCTGAGCGGTCACACTCCGTCAGCAATTTAACTAGAATATTTTCCTCCATCTCCTCGTACTTGCTATTTAACCGTCTTCTTCCCATAAATTTGTCCCAGTCGGAAGTCGTCATATTCCAGTTGACATAGCGCGATTTGTACCATTCTACCACTGAAGCTAAAATCTCCCTCGGTGAATAAAGAGCACTCTTATTGTACACCAACCGTTTCTGTTTCATCTCATTTCCATTTCTATACAGCTCCGATTCCGGAGTCCATATGTGTCGAAGGTGGGATCCAATATAGAGCAAAGTGCCATTTTCGTCTATTTTAATAGAAGATGGAGAAAGCTGCCATTTTTCACTTTGTGAATCCAGCTCGATCTTAGCAAGATGGGGTGCAGTCAGGTTCTCCCTGAGAATATCATAATGAATAAAAACTCCATCCGATTTAGTGTAAATCTTCACACGATTCTTCTCCAAATCCTGGAAAGTTTGATATCGCAATGGTTTTCGAGGTAATATCATTTTCCGAATGTTCGTATATCTAAATACATTTGATAATATGACAAGAGTCAGAAAGTATCCTCCAAGCATTATACGAATCGATTTAAACTGTGAATACGAAATAGCCGGAAATGGGGCTCCTTGCTCCAGCAATACTTTCCATAGAGAAAACACCGAAATGATTGTCAAGTCGATAAAACTACCTTCACAAAAGAGCATTACTAAGGTACTTCCAACCCATAAAGTGGAAAGTGCCAGGACTGCCCACGTATAATAATCGTAGGAGTTCACAAACCTTAGCAAGGTTACCTTTCCTGACTCGACGCCGCATGTAATGATCCGCATACTGTCATGATGACTAGTTATTTCTAGAGGGATGCCAACACTTTGCTGGTCCCGAACTCCTTTAATATGAAGGATGGCTGAAGAGCCCACTAATTGATGAGTCGCTGGCAATCCTATAACACTGCGACCATTCACACAAAATCTTTCTGGGAATGTACTCCGATAACTGTAATTTTTTAGAACGGATGTGAGCACATTTGCTAAAATGTGAAATGCAACACCGTTGACATCTTTGTATTTTGATGTCACTTTTGATAAGCCATGGCGTACATTCTTCCCTGTACCTGTGAGCACATTGCCACAGAGAAATAAATGTTGCATTATTTCTTCCTCTTCCCCTGAGATTTCCCAGTGAACGTAATCATTGAAAGAAATGCTGTTTGGCGATATTAACCTCAGTAGTCCTGGAATGAGTGCAGTAACCCAATCATCATTTTCTGGTATTTTGACACCATTTGAAGGAAAATGCTGCCTACGTCCTAGGATATACTCAAAACTGGTAACGGTAAGCTGCTGAGTTCTCGCAACCTTTTCTAACTTTGCAAGAATAAATATCACATTTCTGGAGAGAAGATTTTGATTTGTATAATCTGTGGAGGAGGTCATTTCTGATAACCACGTCGTGAAAAGTTTCCCATGCTGGTTATTTCTTCCGTCTGACATGTCACTCCAAACTGACGAAATAACTGCGAAAATTTGCATTGCTGGGACTGAACTGGGAAGCACTTTTCTAAAGTCGTCGTCAAATTCTGCTCTTGAATAATACCAGTGGTTGGAATATGTGAAGTCGTGTGCTCTCACATCACCATTCGCAGAAGTGAGCTCGGCAAGTAGACGAGTTCTTCTCCACTTGTCTAAAACAGGGGGAAGGAGAGCCAGTCGAACTTCGCAGTTCCAGGGTCTTGAATTCACGGCTAAATGAAGAAAGTTTATATGAGAACATCTTTGCGGATAGAGCGAATCTTTCCACATTTCAGTTTTATTTCGAAGAACGCAAGAAGATAATAGCTTCCCAGGTTCCACAAAGTTTGATGAAGGTATCCAAGTTATTTGCTGTTGCTGCCATTTGTCCTGAATCCGTTTGTCATTTACAATTGCTGGGATCGACCGTCGAAGTAAAACTGGCTGGTTTACTGGCGCTAGATTGAGTCCGACAAAGTTATTTATGATAAAAATGCAGTTGTTTTCTGCCATTTTATCAAAAGATTGGAAATTTAAAGCTCCAGATTGGGAAACCCATTCACCCAGCAAGCTCGCCTGAAACATTCGGAGTTTAAAATTATTAACGGGCGATTTTACGATGACACCTCCCGACATGTGTTTTGGGGAATCGTTTGCAGTAACTTTGCTCAAGATAAACATTATTGCACTCAAAAGGCGACCCACAACATCTTGCAACTTCCAACTGTCAAGTCTTTTCATTTTAAAAATTTCTGGGATTGCTAGGAGCGATGGCAGCTAAACATAATGGCTGACATTGAATTTTCACTGTCAGCAAACCTCCGAATGAAACATTTTTGTGTTGATATAATTTCCATCCATATTTCGATAATTGGTATTGTCGCATAAGCCAACTGACGAACTGATTCAAAAATTGCTACCTACCATAGAGTCAATTAAAATACTAGACAATGTTATGTATGCGTGCAATGCTAAACTACGGCACTGTTCTTTATTCAAGAACTGTTGAACAAAATGTAAAACCGCCACTATGGGATTAATTCAGTTCAAAGGTTATAATTGCAAGGCACGTGTCCCTCTTAAAAGTTTCTCCTTTATTAGAAAACACGCAATTCTAGTTATTGATTTTGTCTTACAAGCAGTTCTAAAGAACTACAAAACGAAGTTCTAGTATCTACAAATGAAAAAACAGTCCAGATTTGGATGGAGGAAAATTGCAGGTTAGATAAATTCAGCATAATTTATATTGAATCAAAATGGAAAACCCGATCTACAAGTCCAAAATTATTTAAACAACGCTTTTCTGTGAACATATCACAAAGTTATATTATGTAGGTATTTAATTTTTGTCGCTTAGTAAAATTACAGTTACAAGAAATTAAAAAGTTGTAAGAAATCTTTGCAAAAATAAGCAAAACGATTTTAGTTTATGAACTACTAATAAGTAATAATACAGTTTCTAATCGTTTTCGTCCATCAGTTGAAAGACGTCTATCTCTTCAAAGATATTTGGTTCACTTTCGACCATATGTTTGAACTGATCTGAAGAATCTTCAAAATTATTTAGAAAGTCCTCGCTACTAGGCTCATATACGTCCTGAGCTAAGCCTTCCAGATCGTGTGCCTTTTTCCTTTTCTTCTTTTTTCTGGAGCGCCGCTTCTCGTTTTTACCATCATTTTTGTGCTTTACTTCCTCGTTTATTGATGCATCTGTTTCTTCAGCTAAATTTATATATTCTTCTTCGTGAGGTTTATTTTCCTCTGTGTCTATAAATAAAGGATAAATTATTTTAAAAGCAACTATATAATGTATTCTGTATAATGTAAATTCATTTAAAAATATTTTCCGGTAAATCGGATGTTTAGCGCTCATGTAATACGCCCTTTTTGGTATACTTTATCTATATCAAATAAATCTGATTTAAATTTACCTTCGACCATATGTTTATGGTCCTTTGGAAGAAAGTCCAAATCATCTAGAAAGTCCCAGAAAGCACTAGACTTATGTGCCTGAGGCTTATTTTCCTCTTTGTCTATAAATGACGAATAAATTATTTCAAAAGGTACTGCAGAATTGCACAATTATATTGGTAATGTACCCAATTTTAATTCAGCTTACCTATATCACACAAATCCGCTTGATCTGTTTCCTCAACTGCAAAAATCGACGGTACTTTGCCAACAATTTTCTGAGCAAGTTTACGGAGGGTTTTTGGAAGTCTAGACATAGCGTACGATTTAAGTATCCTTGGCACACGCTTATAGTACGGTATCCAGGCTGGTACATATGCTGGCTTCTGTTGTCGAATCTTATTCCTGGCCCTTAATTGCTCATCGAGAGTTAGTTTAATCCACTTCTTTTCTGCCAATATTCTTAAATGTTTTTCATCTACGGCTCCAGCTGCTTCCTCCGTTTTAGAGAATCCTTCTTGTAGCAAAATTTCATAACCTCTTTTAGGCGGTAGAGGAGGTTCACCATGAGCTGAAGCCCACAAGTCATACTCTTTCCCTGTTAATAAACGGGTAATTCGACGTTGAGAAGGGTAATTGAAAAGTGGATTTGCCCTTTTGTACTCGTGAAGATCTTCAATATAACGTTCCGCCCTTTTAAGACACTTGCATATCCATTTTAGTCTCTTCGAGTCGGGAAGTGCATTCCATTGGTCAACATAGAAATTTTTAACCTGTAGTAGTTCGTCGGGATTCGGAGGAGGGTCTAGCCGAGATATTTTCGAGTTCACAAATATCTATAGCAATATAGTTCCAAAGTCCAAAAATATCACAAGTACAATCATATAAAAATCGGTGTAAAAAGTTAAAAAGTAAGTAAAAAAAGTGTTACCATCTTAGCCCCAAATGGTGTGTCTGGAGCACCTTTCGCAATTTGTCTCAACCGTGTCTCTGGACAAAATGCAGGATACTTAGCATAAAACTTGTCAAGCTCTTTTCTATGGTTCACGAAAATTAATTTTGCTTCCTTCTCATGGTAATCCTTTTTCTCACTTGGAAGATGTTTCCATTCCTGGGAGCACGTTTGCTGTAGCTAATGTGTTAAATAAATAAAAAAGTTCCCCGAATTATAATTACAATGACAACAAATCTTGTTAAAAATCACTGATATTAAAATAACCAATTTAAATTTAAACTTACCCCAATCATACTTGTGTACGTTACGTTTTTATACACTAGATACTTACTACTCCCTCTTTCGTTCCAAAGAGTTTGACAGTAATGTCTAGCGCCAGTTACTGCGTACGGATACTTTGGAAAGTCTGGACTCATTTGTATTACTCTCTGCATGATTCGATGGTGGCCCATTCTATAATACTCTCTAATTTCAGCTACAACTTCTCGCAGAATTCTGGTCCTTTTATTGTATGATTTTAAAACAGACCAAGCTAACTCACATTGCCTAGCGTCATAACGAGAGAATGCAACATTGTGCCAATTAATCATAGATTCTCGTTTAGCGAGCGGCGCCCTATCATTCTCGGGACATTGGGAATCAATCCGATTAAGAAATCTTTGAATTTCATCCTTCGACATTGAAACTACGATCTGTTTCCCATCATTTTCATCATATACAGGTTCTCCATTTTCGCTACTGTCCACCAACTTCGAAGTGTCTATTTTATTTTCGACTAACTTGTCAATAAATTTATTCATTCTCACAGAAGCCTCGCGAATTGCCTGGAGACAGGTTCTGTAATTATCTATTTTAGGTTTCTTTTTATATTTTTTCCTAGGTCGAGGTTCCTCAGGAGTATCATTATGGTGACCTGTTTTTGTCGTTAATAAGCTAGTGAGTTCTGACTGGGCTGCAGGTGATTCTGCTTCTGCTTCCTCTTCGTCGCTTCTTACTTCCTCGTCCATTTCGGATAATTTTCTTTTCCGTTCCCTCATTTCTCCTCGTTTCATATTACTATATAAAGTCAGATAAATAAACAAAGTTAAAAAGCTATTCATTAATTACTAATACAAACCCAAAGCCAACAACAACAATGTAAACATCGCGGGCTACTGTTTAGAAGTTTATTTTTACTTTTTGTCCATTTCCATTTCCATTCCGTCTGAGTCCATTTCCATTTCTATGCACACACAGAGATCTGATTGCTTGGATTGATTGGGAGTCCAAAACCAAGAATAGCTGCTTTGTAAAATCCACTAACAATAGTTCGATAAGCAAACTATCAAACAAATTTCCTGCACTTACTACAGCAGCTAACTCGGTTGTTTTTTTCTTCAAAACAAGCTAAATAGTACAACACAAGATACCAAATCACTCTCACTTGTTAAACTTTTAACCGGTGCGACGTGACAAACAGATTATTGTGAACAAGTTAGTTTATTGTCTATTTAAATGATGTGAATAATTTTCTCCAAATAAAGATAAAACGTAATTTTATATCAGTTTTAACTTCAACATACCACAGAACAACCTCAACTAAGGAAAATTAAAAATTAAAATGGTCAGCTGTAGTGAGCCAAGAGCGAGCGCGAACTTGAGCAAGCAGGGAAATGCACGTGTTTACATTGCACACTGTACACCAATGCAATACAGAACACAGGACAGGGTACAAGCCGAGAGTGTAGATTTTGCCGGCTGCTTTGTTTGTCTTTGTTTCTTCGCTTTCATCCAAGCCAAATAATACAATTATTACTGACTTCCGTTTTTTCCTTTCTTGACTCTAAATATTTAAAATCTATCATCACATAAATTGAAAAAATTGTGAAATTATGCCAAAAATATTATGTATGTATACCTTTTGAGACCATTGTAAGTAACTTTTGAAACACTACAAAATAAACATATCTAAACTTCTTAGATGAAAAATTATTTAGAGTTATCTGAAGAAACTAGTAGACAGACTTAAAAATTACGTAACTCTTCATAGATCCCCGAAAAAAGTTTTTCAGGCTTTAAATTTAACTTTGCAGACTTTACAGTGTACAACGTTGAATGTACAGCGTAATTTTAGAAGCGCTGGTGGGTATAAAATTACTCTTTTTTAATTTGGAACCTACAATTCCACAAGTTCTAGTCTGCCACTACTTGACTATAGTAATATTTTTTGTGCTCTGTGTTCCGTGATTAAAATCTGCTTAAAAAATTTGCAATGCGATATGGGATATAATGAAATTGTGTTAAAATGAATTCAATGGATGCTGATGCTACCAATTAAAATTTACTTGTTTTTGTTAAGAGAACGGTGGGTCACTTACACTACTACAGATTATACAGCAGTAAAATATAATAGGGTATTTAAATTTAAAAAGTAACGGCATAAAAATACCTTATGTAATGTTTTAGGTTTCCTTTATGGTTTGTGCCTTGCGGGTAGTTTGGAACGAACAAAAGGTTTTGAAAAAAATTGAAAAATCGAACTTTTTGCTTCGAATCGATTTCTGGTATTAGTTTAAAAATTTATGTAAAAATGCTTGCAAAAATTACAAAAATTGTTCATGAATTGTGAATAGGATTTTCCCTTTTGGCAAATCTAGCTAAAAAAAATTTAAGGATTGCTCGCATTCCACCTGTACTATGTATTTCTATTTATAGAATAATCGCCTCTCGTATTGGAAGTATTGGAACAGCATAAGAATGTCAGTATTGCATGTTTCTATGATTTTGTAAACGAATAGGTGCACATTGCATTAACTTATTTATAATTTAACGTTTTGAAATATTTGCGGTTGTTGAGAGAAGCTGCTTTATCAATGGTAATTGTGATCTAAAATACCTATGTATTAATGCATGACCATGCAATTAGTAATTAGATTAATATCTTAATTTCATTATTAAACAGGTAAAGTTTTTATTTATTGTGACTTTATTTACTCTTGAGATACTTAAATCAACCTTATTTTGCTAACTTAAATCCGAGTTCCAAATTATCAGGGACTTGAACGCCAGGACCAAGAGATTTCACCTTAACTGGAATAGGTGTGTTTGCCGTAGGTTCGATAATAAAATTATGGACGATATGTGCGATCGCAGCTTTGCTTTCAACCAGAGCAAATCTCATTCCAATACCTATGAAAACAAAAGAAGGGGTTTATTGCGGGCTATAATAACCAACTACCTGTGAAGAATAAAATGCACTATGAGCGTGATGAAATCACGTCCATAATTAATTTTATGGATTAATTAATTAATTAATTCACTAATTAGCTCAGTAATTAATTGATTACAATTCCTGGGCCCTTGGCCAAAAGGGGAAAATGAGTAAATATTTCTATTTGCTTTGGCCTCTGGAGTAAAGTGTTCTGGATAGAATTTGTCCGGGTGGTCATAAAACCTCTTATCATTATGAATGGAGCGAAGTGGAATGGCAACCATTGCACCTTTAGGCACCCTCAAGTTCTCCGAAGGGTCATGATAGTCTTTGACGCACATCCTGTCCAACCTGTCCAATGGAGGGTATTTACGAAGGACCTCTGCACAAATAAAATAAGCTAATTAGCTAATATTCTGTGAAAATTTTAAAATTAAAGATATATTTTGTTGTAACTGATTGGAATTTTTTACCGCAGATAACCATGTCTAAATAAGGAAGTTCGCTCAACACGTCATAATCAACTTCCTCGTTATCTCCCTTGGTAAACAGCTTTGAGTTCACTTCCTCCCTCAGTTTCTTCTGTACATCGGGATTGAGGGCGAGCATGTACATTATGAAGGAAATGTTATTGCTGATGGTACTGAATCCAGCAAAGAAAAACTGAAGTGCCTGGGCGGTAGCAGTAAGCTCATCTAAGGACTTCTTTCCTGAAGCTCCCTTCAACTGGGCGTCCTTCTCAAATTCGCTGAGTTCATCCGATCCTGCTGACTTGATCTCACCCTTTGATGCTTCGACGAGTAATTGAATGAAGTCATTCGATTTCACTTTCCCTTCCTTACGAGCCTTCATCCCTTCAGTGAATATGGATGTGAAAAAGTCAACTGCATTCTGATCGAATACCTTTATATCTAAGGCAGTAGCAAGCTTGGGGAAAGTAGTTGTTATCCCGAACTTCAAAATATCCAAAGGACCGAAATCACCAAGTTTGTGAACCATTTTGGAAAAGTACGAGTCGGGATTGC
>JAHZND010004334.1:0-11376 GCA_027744115.1 Acrocyrtus sp. NNG-2020 | reverse complement strand
CTCGTAAAGTTTCCATTCAAAATTTAGGCTAAGGAGATGATTGCGGTAGCGTTCATAATAGAATATTTGCTTATCCGAGGTAGCACTATCGTGTTTTCGAGTAACCTTCCCTGGAACAAATCGGTTGCAAGAATAGTGGCCTACCGAAGTGCTCATGCACATCCAACAGAATCCTCGCTGGCAATTCGTACATGTAATATGGTTACAGCCTCCATTTTTCTCTATAGTTGCGTTGCAATTTGGGCACTCTTTAGTATGATCTTTCATCCATTTAGCTGTCGCTGAGTCGTTGTCGTTGTCGGGTTGATATTGAATATATAGATCGAGCCACTTCTTCAGCATTTCACAATCAATGGGCTCATGCCAGACGTTTCCACAAAGAAAACAAAAATTGTGTTTGCATTTGCATGTTACCGGCATCCAACTCGCCTTCTCTACTTTAATTGCATGAGTACAGTCTGGAGCAGGGCACCAAGTTAGTAATTTATTATGCTGAAATATCAAATAATTAAAATTAAACCTTTGAATTAGAATTTCTAATTCAAAGGTTTAATTCTGGTTTCTAATTTAGAAACCAGAATCAAATATTCCTCCTTTCATTTTGGTCCACTTTAGTTTAATTATTTCATTTTAGACACTAATATTCCATAATAAAATGGAGTTTAACTTCCCGTTTTCCTTACCTTCACAAAATCCTTAATAGCAAGATCCTTGTATTTAGCAATGACTTCCGCGTCCTTTACAATTGACATCACTGCTTTTTCATCAACCAATTCGAAACAGCCTGCTGCCATACACGAGATCGTGGGACTCATACCCTCATTGATTTGGCTTGTCAAATAGTGCCCCCAGCATTCCACACAGTAGCTGTCACCACAACCAAGTCCATACAAATCCTAAAGTACAAGAAACATAATCAATTGTAAACAACAAAACAAATATCAAGAAAGAAATGGAAATAAGGAAGTTAAAGTATTTCACCAAATAAAGAAGTATAGTAAATTAGAAGTTAGCAAATAACCTAATCTAACCATTTCAGTTGTTCTTAATCTTACCTTAGAAGGAATTTCTGCATAGCAAACTCCACAAAACTGCACTAAATTTAAAGAGCTAGTACTATTATCCACAGTCAAGGGAAGATTCATGTCCACCTCTTTTAGCAATGCCCCTACGTTTTCATAATACTTGTTCAGTAATCTTTCCTTATCCCACCAGGTGTAATTAAGTAATATTCGGGCGTTAGATGCCGGAAGGTCAAGAACATCCTTTATCTGCAATAACACGTTCAGCAATAATATAGCAAAGTTAATAACATTAAATTTTATTAGCTAGCAAGATAAAAATGTAAGACTCTCATAAACCAATAAAAAACACGCTATTCCAACCAAAACGAACAATTTCTTTCTGCCTTTACCCTTTTTTATTATACCTGGCTCAAAGTCTCCTCCATTTCCTTTTCAACTTCACTGTTGGAAAGCACTTCGAATTTGTAGTCATCATCATCACCATCATCTTTATTCTTTCCCTCGCCTTTCCCGTCCAGAACTAGAGCCTCGTCCAAGCCAAGACTTTCACCTGTTGTATCCTCATCTTCTTTCAGAAGGTCATCATCATGTTCAACTTCCATCCTACACAGCCTCGCCTTTTTTGGAGATGGAGAGCTCATCGTTTCGCACTTGTTGTCGTCAGTGAAGTCAACTTTACGTAGTGCCATCTCGTCCCTTTACTTTAAAAGTTGAAAAGTTCAAACTGATCTGCAGCAGGAAGTGATATAAACTATAAAACACAAAAATATAAACAATCCGTCAACAACGCGCATCACTAAATCATACTCATACCTAAAATCTAGTTAATAGCACTAAAATAAATAAAGCTGTAATTATAATTGCACTGATAACAATTACCTATCTAACCGGCTCTCCGTCACTTTCATCACAAAAGTATTTATCACTGTCTAAAGTGTCAGGTTCCAAAACAAAGAAGTGAGATCACCTGTTCCCTCTCCTCACCATCCAGTCACAGTGTCCAGTCAGATGTGCAACGCAGCGGCGCGGCGTAACAGCTCATTGCCACCGTGCACTTGTTATCATCGTGCCCTTTCCTGACGTTTTGAGAAATTTAGCTTATCTAAACATATCTCCATCCATTTTACGTGCAACCTAACTGATTTGGGTGCTTACTATTTTACTAACACTAAAACAAGTGGTAACGTCAACGTCAGAAAGTGAAGATGATGGGCAGAGCAAAAGCAGTGAGCAGTCCAGGCTGGACAGTCCAACCAAATATATAAATTATCACTTACCACTTACTCCACTATTCACATACAAATGACGTTTCCTCTCTGAGGAGGCCATAATCGATAATCTCAAGTCTCCAAAACCAAAGCCAGAGGAACAGGAAGCAATCACGAATATTTTACTCAACTATGTAAATTGAAAACTGAAATTGAAATGAGTCAACGTAGCCAAAATTCGAAATAACGTTTTTAATTTTTTTTTCGAAATTTAATACAATAATTGGGCCATGCGACAATAATGAATGCTGCAAGGATAAGTACCTTTAGTTTTGTTATATTTTTTAATCGATTTATTTAAGTCCTTCACTTCAAAAGTAAATAGTACGTAGTACATGCAATATATGTACATACAATTTAATTTGACTAAAATTTACTAGTAGTAAACTAAATACTACTACTTTAAATTTAGTTTAGTAAAAATTTAGTAACTAAATCATTTTTTGCTCTTCGCTTTGGTAGCGTTTAACATCCATGAATATGCTTCACTTGTGAGCGAAAGCTTATCTTACATCTTTGCATTTGCCTTCCATATTATCAGACCTCCTTCATCCTTCCCCGGCCTCCTGTTGTATTGAGTGTTGTGTAGCCCGCAATTGTACTTTATTGTTCACAGTCCACATAATAGGCAAATAGGCATAGTATTACCGGCATCCGGTCACCTTCAGGTTGTTTTTGCATACTATGATTAATATGTCCACTTCAATCTAATACGGTAAGCTAAGTTCTGATAGTGTGTGATCTTCCGTATTTTTGGAATAGTACCTACTGCACTTAAGCACCTTCCCGGAAACATGAAAGCGCAGCTAACGAAACCAAAACAGTTATCGACAGTAGTAATAGGATTTGCTTCGCTTTATGTACATAATTTTTCATTTCTTTCGTTTTTTCGTATATAAAAGTGAACTGCTTCATCTGGTAAAATCGTTTTTAGTAGAAATATTTTTCAGTGAAAATTTTTCACATATGCAAACGTTGAACTGCGGCGCAAAAAATGAGCTTAGAAATTGGGAATTGGTAATATTGGTTAGTGCTATAGCACGACTATGACTATTCTAAATTCAATTCATACTGATAACAGTATTAACTGAATTTAGAGTGGCCATCATACCGGAGACTGGCTGCTTCCATTGTGCACTGATTCGATGTATAAAAAGAAATGACGCTCGACACTTCAGCTCATTCATTCTGCCGAGAAAGTCTTCTTCAAGAAGTGCTGAAGGCACTCTATAGCTTATTCTCTTCGGATATTTTTTATTTTTCCAGAAGCCTGATTCCCGAAAAAAAAGTTTCTGAGTCAATTTTGCAGTTGGTGGTTTAAAAGTTGTAAAAAATTAGTGCCAATTAAGAGCGTAATAATGGGGGACGGATTATCCAAGGAACTCAAAGAGGCGCAGAGGGAGGCGGACAAGGAGGCAGAGAAGTACCCAGAGGCAGTGAGGGAGAACTATAGGCCGACAGTAAATGTCGTAGTTGAGGCCAAGGTTGTGACCAGTAAGCCTCCGATGATGGAGGATGCCGAGTCAGGATTGGAACCTGAAAAGAAGCGAGAGTAAGTTTAGAATTTTTAAGCCTGAAGTTAATTTTATAGAAACTTAAAATTATGACATGGCTTTCCAACTAAAACTTTTAAAAAAATATTTTTGTTTCCCCCAAATTTACAGAAACTCGGCTGAGCAGGGCACGAGCACTTCTAAGAAGCAGAAAAAGGGTTTTAAAGCGTCACCCACGAAGGGTACCAGAACTGGATTGCGATCAGAGACGAACGCGAATCTCCTGAGCCAATGCAAACAGGATGTCAAGTGCAAAGAGTTGGACAATAAATGCTTTGAAATTACGATAAATAATATGAAAGTAAGTTCATTTGTTGGATGTTTTTGTTAATTTGTTAAAATAAATAATCCATATTTCCGAGTTTTTATTAAAACTGATTTTCACTCCGTAGGAATTTGAAGTTTTTAAAAAATGGCCGGCTCACGAAGAGCCAGAGAAAGTTATTGGAGTGATTCCGGTGGACGGTGTTCTGACTTATATTGTTAAGAAGAAGCTTTCCTATGAACTGGATTATATCAGTGAACTCAACATCATGGTGGTGCATGCGGCGGATTTCAGATCAAAGTTCCCACAGCTGGTAATTAAATACTACCAGGATATCGTATTGTGGAATTCAGAAACCACCCCGGCCCCGGCTTAATTAGGCTGTAATTAGGTGAGAAATTACTGTTTACCATTGTTCACTGCAACTTATAATTACTTGAACAAACACGAAGCAATTAATAACTAGCAATTATACATATGTAAAAATTTTAATAGCTACATGGCATAATACATATAAATAATTAATTTCTGCTGTAATTTTTGTTACAGAATCTCAAGCATGGCAATTATTTCAGGAGTGAGGTGGACCGGACTTAAACTAAAATTGAGCATAGATTAATTTATGTGAAGAACTATAAGTTTGTTTGCAATATTACGTAAAAGTAAAGTAATTGTTGTGAAGTATATTTTTTAATGTGCTAACGTTTAAATATGAAAGGAAATTCGTTATCGTTACTTTAAGTTTTGTTCCTAACCATTTGAAAATATTTAAATTTTAATGAATTCTTATCCTGTCATCATGTGTAGTATACTCAAGTCAAGTTTCCTGTTTATTGTGTCATTCATAAAGGTCCACAATGGTAATTTTAGGCTTGCTGCAAGGGCTCACAGGGACACTGCGTCTAATTTTCTCCACAAATGGCCGGACTCACTAACTGGTGAGTGGATATTGCACTTGCAATATCCTTTAACTTTTATCAAAAGTGCCTTTTCAGCTTTTCCAACCCGGCTTGTTTCTAATACTATGAAAAATAAAATGGAAAATGTTGAGTGTGCTATTTCAGTAATTAATTTTTTTATTATCGCAAATGTGAATTATCAAGTTTTAGTTCTTAATGATATGATGACTGGCGTGTAAATAAAAATTTAGTAAAACTTAATCACAGATGCTAACTCTAATCCTTTCCTAAAGCTGGCATAAGATAGCCATAACTGTCCAGAGGTACTGGAGTACCGTCAATAGTATTTCGGTGGCTGGCAGGATAGCTGGAGCGGAGCCGGAAGTACTCCTGTGCATCAAGTAGCTCATCTGGATGGTCCATTTTGGATGCTAAATTTCGAACTAGCTCACGCTCATCCTGAAGTTATTTAAGAAAAAACATTTTCTAAAATTATCAAGCTATAATATTTAACTTTTGGATTATTTTTCTTTTGAAAAAGTACCTCTGCTGTATACACCGGTAGTCTCATCAACTCATCCCCCTCAATTACAATATATCTTCCAGGGTCCTTCGCCATTATGGAAAACTCATTGACAAGATCGGTAAAAGAGGGTCTGGCATCTGGGAGCGACATCCACGTTTTAATTAGAGTTAAGTAGAGATCAAGTGTGCAAGTTGAGGGCTGCTCCAGACGCTCTCCTTTCATCACAACTTCTATCACTTTCTCCGCTGGAACGCCTACAAATGGCTTTCCCCCACAGCTCAGGATTTCCCATATGGTTACACCTATTTAGAGATCACAACAGACTTTCATTGTTTATCTGTAATTAATTTTTAAAGTACTTAGAGAATATAGTAATTAACGACCGTACCAAAAGCCCAGACATCACTTTTATGCGTGAAGACACTTTGAGTTATGCACTCTGGAGCAAGCCACTTTATTGGCAACAATTCCATTTGGGCTTTGTACTCGTCTGTATTTACATCCAGTAGTTTTGCCAGGCCAAAGTCGGTAATTCTGACGCAGGCTGGAGTGGCCACGAGAACGTTCCTTGCCGCGAGGTCGCGATGCACTAGCCGCCTTCCTTCAAGGTATTCCATTCCTACGAAAAAGTTATCGCATATTTCAATAAAGTTTTGTTTAATACCAAAAATGATAATTTTTAATTAAATTTTTAAAAAAAGTACATCTCGTCGGAGGTCCTCCTCATTTATTGTCCTGAACTTTCTCAAGTTGGGCTGCACATCCGTCACATGAAGGGACTCCCTGAGAGGCTGCACTTCAGGTAAGGAGCCATCCAACTTCCGTTGCGACCTCCTCCTTCTTCTAACGCATATTACCGCTATAACGATCAGTAGCAGAAGTAAAAACGCACCGGAACCGGATATCACGCCTATTATCATCGCACTCATTTTCGAAGATCTTGAGCAATATTGCTCACTTCCGTCTTCATTTACTACAACAACTGGAAAATCTGACGGACATTGCATCATACAAATAAATTTGACATTGACGTTATCCTCGCTTCTATCGGATTTCTCTCCGTGTGGATAAATTTTAAAATTTCGGCACGATTTGCAATCCGAAGAAGACGGCCCAAAGCATCCGCGGCATTCTTCCGCACAATGGACGCATTCCTGCCTTTCCTGATCTGCGTAGTACTCCACAGGACACTCTTCCTCACACTCCCTCCCTTTTCGGTAGTGGGCACACTCCTGACAAACCTTTTTTGGAGAAATCAACAAAAATTTATAAACCAACTTTATTCATTTAAAACCTGCATTTTATCATGTAAAAACCCGCTTACCTCACTGTGAATTCCATACCCGGTACATTCACTACACAGCTCGTGGCATCTTCTACAAAATGGAGTGCCCGCTGTAAGATTGAAGCCGACTTCCTCCTGGGGGGTCACATACCCAAAGTAGTAGCCCATCGGACATTCGTTGCTTCTTCCCATGCATCCCTTCAAGAAAAAAATTTGTTAAAAATTTAATTGCTCGTAAATAAACTAAAAAGTAATTTCTTTAAAAAATCAATTTAAATTTTGTCTTACAGTTTCCCCACTCCGTAAAATCACTGCCTGAAGGCACGGCTTGCAGCCAAACTCCCCAACAGTGGAGAGTGGACCGGTGCACCCATTCATGCATTTTTTATGACACCGCCAACAAACCCCGGCGGAGTCGTACTTATCAGCAGGGCAACTTTTCACGCACTTGGAGCCATCACTAACATAGCCATAAACCAGTCTACAGTTTTTTACACATTTTCCGTCTAAACGGTAGTTCACGCAGACACATTCATCCTCCTTGGAACCCCAACACCCATCACTGGAGCAGGATGCGGAGCAAACGTATCCATCTTTCTTGCACTTCTCCTTATCCCGATTTCCATACTTCTTGGAAGCCGCCTTCGAAACTGTGATTTTCTCCCAGTTTACTTCATTTGCAAAACAGAGATTTTCATTTTGCCCGATTGCAACGTACCCTGTCCATATTTTTCGGAGAGATTTTAAGTTAAGTATTTCAACTGAGGTCTGCCAGACAGCGAGCGACTCAATGAAGTCAGCTTGGTTGAACCTCTCTCCAATAACTTCTAAGTTCTGGAACCAGTCCAAAATTTTGAGTTGTGGGGAGCGCAGTCCCCAAACAGTTAATGAGCCCGTGATTTCGGTGAGGGATCGGAATGTCTCGAATCTACTAAACTCCATTTTTTCGTGCTTACTATCATGCGTGAAATTATGGGGAAAGCTCCATTTGCCGTTGAGGCTGTAGCTGTCGAGGAAAATGCTTCCGTCCAAAATAGTGCAGTTTTGGAAGTAGTCGATGTTCCCAGCGTGGACGAATGGCCACATGTCAGAGTACCCCAAACATAATTTTTCTGGAGCAACTACGTCCAGACATCGCGCATCTCTGTCGTGCTTATCAAGAGGACATTGGGGGAGACATACTTTTTGCTCGCTGTCAACTAACGACTCCAAAGGACAGGTGGTCACACAAGTCCCACCGAAATTGTACTGGTCACCAGTACAGCTTTCACGACACTCCCCGCTAGGCTCGTCGTATACATGAAGGCATGCTATGCAGTCCCTCTCTGTGGGGCCTGTACATCCAACTTGAGCACATTGAACTGCACTGAGTTTCCTCTGGAAATTGCTGACAGTTGCTGGGACCAATGCCCCAGCAGCTTCCAGAACAGGACATGTCACAATTGTCACACGCCTCCGATTTTTCTTTCTCCTTGTCGTGGACGTATCTCCTGCTGTGACTGTTTTTAATGGCGAAGTGATGGAAATCGGCGTTCTCTCCAGTTAGTATACTTTTCCAGTTGATGCTGTCCAGAAAGCAGAGCTTATCGCGGGTGTACACTCCAACATTTCCGTTTTGAACTTCTTTTAGCGCCGGCATTTCTAGGTGAAGCACGTCCGAATATCCGACAATTAGGAAATATCCTTTGTCAACTGGATTTAGTCGGAATAGGGAGTGGCCGCGAATTAATTGCAGATTTGGAAATACCACTTTCTCTACGTCAACTTCGAAAATGAGTACATAGCCAGTGACTTCCTGGATGTGCTCCAGAAAACCAATCCCATTGTCACCCTCAGGCAACTTTGACTTTTGGATGTAGGCGAGCTGCAGATTTCCCACGATGTGGGTGCAGCCTGTGTACCGATTTCGAAGAAATTCAGTTACTGACGAGTCAAATGAGGCTTTCCCAAGCTTGAAGTTTGTACCCAAGCACACCTTTCGTGGCACTTTTTCTGCAGAATTTGCACACGATGGAGGGAAATATAATCCCACCAAAGATAACCAGAATAGTAACCAATTATAAAATAAAAAACTTTTTGAATGAGTCTTCCAAAGCATACTTACAGCCGATTAAATTTAAATTAAATTAATTTTCACCCTTTCACATTCACTTTCAAATTCGCACACGCTGCCAAGAAAGATTCTCAATTTTCAGGTGTACCCAGTGTAAATAGATAAAAAAATTAATTTTTCCTCATCTTATTCTCTCAGTCTTATCACTCATAATATATTTGGGTAGCCTGTTCCACATTGCAGCAATTTTTACTCCCTCGCTGTTTTGGGAATTAGGTATTACCTCATTGAAACAGCTTTATCAGTGGATGATAGTCGAGTGATAAGACAAAAGTGTGTCCATATAGTATTAAAGCTGTGTGCAGTACCAGTACCAGAAATCGAATTTCGGCAGTAAATGGATGAAGCCATGTGCAAAAACTGCATTATAAAAGTAATATTTGAAGTAACGGAGTGTTTGTGCGTGTGGAATGGATTGCTATAAACGATAAAGTTTACATTTTACCTGTACATTTTGAACGTGTAAGCTACATATATGGTAATGATGACTCTTAAAACATATCAGTGTCAGTGCCATAGGATTAGGTCATCGGAAATGATTTTTGGGTACGGTGTACGGTACTTGACACTCAACTCAACACAGTTCAGGGAAGTAATTGGCAGGAAATGACGTCTGTTATTTACACTTATTTCTCAGCTTTCCCCATAAATTTCAGCAACAGAGTAGGTTATGTAATTTAGTAATTAGCTAATTAATTATGCACTTAATGAAGACAACTGTTGGAATTTAACCCTCGTTGTAATAATATGATGGATAGTATTAAAGTTTGGATTTTTACGCGAAAATTTGAAAATCATTGACTTTTCCCTACATTCCTGTTTCCTCCCATATCATGCACAGAATGGAATCTTGTTGGTTCGGTTCGGTAACAGTTAATTGTTGTCATTAATTTTAGGTTTTTGCTTGCCGTTATGCCATGTTTTGCTTTGCCTTACGTGGCATAGCGGTAAAATATACGGCAACTTTTCCAAATTAGATAAAAACTAAAAAGAATTTGATCTGAGGAGGATCAGAGTTACCCGATAAGCACCTTTTACTACTAGTACCGATAACTATTCCACGTTGCAAAGAAACGTGGACTTGTTCAAGTGGGAAGGAAAGTTTAGACTTTACTCCTGACTACGCATTCTTGCTACAAAGCATTGCATATATAGGTATGTTAATTACCCTTCTCCGATTAATATCTTCATTCGAACCGTTGATATGCATGTAGCAGGTGCCTCATTGCGAAATTAATTCTGCCACTTGTAGCCGTCAAACTCAAACTTGAAGTTAAGTAGCAGCTTCTATATTGCAAAGCTTTAAGTCCCACAATACTTGCAGAGCTGAGTTTGCAAAATCGGACAGAATAAATTTTGGTGGCGTGCGCAAGATTTTTATACCTAAATTGTTGATTTGTTTCCGAAGAGGTTATGATTGACGTGATAATGTGGTGGGTCCTGATTAGTGGATTTTAAGACTGGGACATCCACGCTAATGATAATGATCAAAATTTTGGTATAAATTGGGTAGATTTCTGTCCGAGAAGTCACAGTCACAACTTTAACTCATTTTCGGGTACATTCTTCTGAGTTTAGCAGACCAAGAGAAAAAAATGAAGTTCGCAATTGCAACGCTCAGCTTGGCCTGTGCGCTGATTTCGGCTAGCGCCCAGGATCCAGCTGGTTATTTCATGGTGGGAGAGCCAATTACAATTAATAACGGATTAAGGTAAAGGACATGATAAAATTATTGCTTTGCATTTTGTAATTAATAATTAAACTTAAATTTTGTAATTTTTTTACAGAGTCAATCTTACAAAAGCTATGTTAAAGCCAGCCAACTCCATCAATCCCCGCTTTAGTCATGTCCAGGCTAGAAATGCGTGGGAAGGTGAAGCCGAAACGCTAACACTCGATGCCGAATTCCACTCCAACTACAGGCTCCGAGTCAGAATCTTTAATAACACGAAGCGATTCGAAGTTCCCCTCCAAATTAATCCCGCAACTGGAGGAAATCAGAATCCACTGTATGAAATCAAGTTTAAGAATGACCCTCTCTTCTCCTTCCAAGTTGTAAGAAAGTCATCGGGAAGAGTTCTTTTTGACTCCGCACCTGGAAACTTCATCTTCGCCAATCAATATCTCACAATGAGCTGGACACCTGGAAGCAACCAAGTCTACGGAATTGGCGAGAATGAGCAGAAGTCATTTAGGCACGACTTCAGTCAAAACATCACTTGGGGCTTGTATGGTCGGGATCAGCCTCCTGCCTTCACCGCCAACATGTACGGCGTCCAACCTTACTACACGGCTCTCGAGGACGACGGAAATGCTCACTCAGTGGCAATTGTCAACAGCAATGCTCAGCGTAAGAATAACGCGCTATTTCGCCAAAAAAAATTAAAAAATGCAAAAATAGAGACTAACTTAGAAAAAATATTTTTTTTACAGAATTTGCAA
>JAHZND010004333.1:0-14250 GCA_027744115.1 Acrocyrtus sp. NNG-2020 | reverse complement strand
TAGAACTAGAATTAAACTAATGAAGTAATAAAAAATGACGAGTATTTCCTTTCTGATTGTACATAATACCCCGTTGTTGTTGCTCAGTTGTCAAACTTTACTGGCAACACATACATAACCTTACATACCAATCAATGGTCTCCCTCTGCAATAAATATTGTTGTTTTCTCTTGTGGGAACTGCGACACTTTTGTCTTTTGTCACGCCTTAATAAGTTCCCGGAACATCAATGCTTACTGTTTATTTACATATATAATACTGACAATTTTATTGCTGGGTGATGCTTCCATTAGACGTACAATGATTACGTAAAAGTGAATGTCTGCTTAAATATTTTATTAGGTATTCATTTATAAGGCATACATTCTTTAAACAGGCATTAGGGGATTTATGTGTAGGTAGCTATTAAATTGATAAAACAAAAACTAGAAAATTGGAAAGGCATTAAGTGAGGTAATTGACCAATAATGGCAGGCTACTGAAGCTACTACTATGACGTATCTAAATTTAATAAAAATAGTAAGTTGAATATTTCTTTTTCATGATAGCACAACTATCCAATTTCTCATCTCAACTTTCATTTTCAATCAGAACATAAACCTTTCTTCATAAAGGTATCAAACCAAGCTCCCATACGCATTCACTTCAATAATGAAAAAATGAATTGAGATCTGGGAATTGCTAGCAGCTTGATGATGATTGTAAATTCTGGAGTCTGATGCAGTTTTCCTTTGTTCTTTTTTTGCAGTTTAGCTTGCGAGTTTTAAGAAAGTCAGTTAAAAAGAGCATGAAAGCATGCATGCCAACTAATAATATTATTGAAGCTTAATTTGCAGCTTGCTACACTTTTTAAGTGGAAAGAAAGGGTTTATTAAATAATTTTCCGAATTTTGTCAAATTATAACAAAATATGTATCTTTCAATTTTTTAAAACTTAACCGATATTAGCATTGTCATTGTTATATTGCTTATCATAGCTAACATAGTTAATGGAGTTATTCGTCGGACAATGAAGAAGCTTCCTATTTTAACTCCAAGCACTCTGTAGCATTTCATGTCTCTGCTAACAGCTTTCCCTGTTTTTCTTTGAGACAACAAGCACATCTTCAGCTGCACGCTATCATGATGAACCTTTGAGCAGTACTTGGTAATTAAGGTAAATGTACATACTAGAACAATGAAACTGCAAACACCTAAACCAGTTATCAAAGGATCCTTAAGTGCGAAAAGTTTTACAGACATGAAAGAAGATGCAACACAAGCTATTGCAACTGTAGACTTAAATTTCGAAAGGAAGTGCTTTCCCATTGACTCGTTGTACATAGATGAGAGCAGCTCAAGTTTATTGTATGCCTTTAGAGTTTTCGTAATCATTTTCTCCTTATCTTTGCATGATGTTGATCCAACCACTAACCTGCTAATAATAATCAAAATAGAATAGACATCCAAAGCGGAAGGTATTTTACTTTGCAACCATAAAATCTCATACGTACCTTAGCCCATTTATGGAAGTTGACATTGTTTGCAAATACAGCAAATTAATGTAAATCTGTAGAGCCAACCCAGCTCCTTGGGTAATCATGAACCATGTCTCAAAGGTTGTTCCAAGTATTAATGCAAACATCTTTGTCTCTTCACGATCGTAATACGGATTCAAAATGTAAGAACTGAGATATCGACCTTCGCGTGGGTAGAATACAAACATTGGAATTACTAGAGTGGACATAGTACAGAAAATGATTGTTCCTAGCGTCGCAATTGCAGTGTGTCTAATCTTTCTGTCACTATCATAGTTATCTTTGCTGACGTATCCTGAAAGAAAAGGGAAAATGCAATAATTCAGAAAGAGATTTTTTATTATCCTTTACCAGAAAATTCTGTCGAGTATAATTGATTCTGTTTACTTTCCTCAAAGTGCTTTGCCAACTTCACAGTTTGATTGATCAAAGTAATCATTTCGTCCCTGCGCTGAAGGAACATGTATTGAAGTGTGCAGCAAAATGGAAACCCAACCAGATAAAACAAATTAATCACAAGCTGGGAAATATTCCTTTTTTCTATGTAAGTGCTCCATTTCTGATGCAAGTTAAGAGTAAAGATTGGAACTGTACTGAAGGTAGCCAGTTCCTGGAAATACCAAACAAAAATCGGAGCACCCGAGACCTTTTCTAAGTGGGCGTCTTCTTCCCATACGAATTCGACAGAGTACGCACATATTAAACTGAAAATTTTTAAAGTAGACTTCGTCAACGCGGTTCTCATTCGGCTACTCATTATTCTCATCACTGAAAAATTAATTTTTCGAGACTTAAATTTTTGTTTGTACTGGAACTATTGAGAGAAATCCTAGTGCACTACTTGATATGCACTTTCACGGTCAGAATTAAATAGAATAGACTTACAAAGGAAACCTCAAATAGCTTTCTGAAGTATGTAATAATTAAGCAATCTCTTTATTCTAGTTTCCTTGTTTTCCGATGGTGCATTGAGTAAAAGTGCATACGTATCTAAAGGTTCTATTAAATGCAGCATTATGACTCGTCAGATTATATTTATAGTAATTGATTTTGTAGTTATTGCCAGGCGCATTAGTATACTTGATTGAGCCTATTTCTTCATAATTGGCTGCATTAGGTCGTAATGAACCAATTACACAGCACGTAAATTCTCAATTCATAGCGGTCAGGAGCGGCCGTCACTCGATCCTATTCAAGATTCATTTGTTTATTAAAATGTAGCAGTCAAACAAAAATTAAATTGCAATTCATGTAAGCTCCAAAAAGGAAAATCAAAGTTGACCTTCTTAGTCCAATTAAGGTGCCACAAAAAGTACTCACGAATTCCTTCATTGTAGGATTTAGATTGGGGTAGAGCTCTTTATGATTAAAGGTGTAAGCAGACATTCTCAATGTCAAAAAATAATAATGTCTTTCGTCTATTTAATGACCATTTACAAGGATGAATGGAGACTTTCAGAAATGAGAAATCAATGTTATTTATTATTCTGCTATATTGCAATTTTATTGTTATTCGCGATAAAATTTAAATTGAAAAATTAACGGATATCAGCATACTCATTGTTACATTGCTTATCATTGCTAACATGGTCAGTGGTGTAATTCGCCGTACTAAAAAGAAGTTTCCTATTTTTACACCAATAGATCTGTAGCAGGCTAGGTCCCGGCTAATAGCTCTGCCGACTTTTCTTTGCTTCAATAAGAACATTTTCAACTGAATACTGTCCTGATGAACCTTCGAGCAATATTTTGTAATTAGAGTGAATGTATTTCCAAGAACAATGATACAACAACTCATAAAACAAAGAACAAATGGATCCTTCATAGCAAAAAGTCTGACAAGCATGAAAGCAGAAGCAATGATGGACACAGCCATTGTTGATTTGAATTTGGAAAGAAAGTGCTGTCCCATAGATTCATTATACAAGGATGAGAGAAGCGCTAGTTTATTATACGCCTTCAGAATCCTTTCCATCATTTTATCCTTATCTTTACAAGATGCTGATCCAACAGCAAACCTATTCAAAATAAAGTATAATTTAGCCCAAGTTGTACTTTAATCTTGGACACGATTGCTTCACAACATAAATATAATAGTACAGTCATATACCTTAGTCGCTTCATTGAAGTAGACATGGTCTGCAAATACAACAAATTGATGTAAACTTGCAATGTCAAACCAGCTCCTTGCATCGTCATGAACCACACTTCGAAAATTAATCCAACTACAAGTGCTGGTATTTTGGTGTCCGGATCGTCATAGTATGGGTTTAACACGTAGGAACTCAAATATCTGCTCTCACGCGGATTAAAAGCAAAAAGTGAGCCATTAAGGACGAGATTGTTCGTAAATGACACTATTCCTGTAACTGCTACAACAGCATGTCGAATCTTCCTGTCTCGGTTATAGTGCTCTTTTGATATAAATCCTAAAAATTATCAAACATTTTCATTTACTTACTCCGTTTACTAAACCTAGAATGTCAGTTAAAATTGTTTGATCAATATGTACTTACTTTCCTCAAAATGCTTTCCCAATTTTATAGTTTGGTTGACAAGAAGAATCATTTCGCCCCTGTGCCTGAGAAACATGTATTGGAAAGAGCAACAGAAGGGAAACACAACTAAAAAGAAGAAGTTTATCATTAGCTGGGAAATATTCTTTGCTTCTATGTACGTGCTCCACTTCTGATGCAGGCTTAAAGCCCAAATTGGAACTGTACTGAAAGTTGCCAGCTCATGCAAATACCAAATGAGCAAAGAAACACCGGACTTTTGTTCAAAATATGCGTCATCGTCCCAGCTAAATTCAACAGAGTAGGCAAAAATGAAATTGAAAAATTTAAAGGTTGCCTTTGCTAAGGCCGTCCAAAATCTGAGAGCCATAATTACTGATGTTTGTATATTATACTTTTGAATTTTACACAAGATCCGATCTGAAACCTCTAAACATTCGATTCCATACGACTACGCCAACACTTTACGGTAGAGCAGTTGTGCGTGAGCATTTACGAAGTATGTCCAATTTAATTTAGTCCAACACAATAAGGTAGCAACTCCTCGTCAGCATAATATTAGGTTTTAAGACGTTTGCCCTATCAATTAATATGCATTTATTTGTTTTAGATAGGTATAGACCCCAAACTATTAATTAAGACGACAGCATCAAGCTATAATTAAGATGTGTATTACGTAACGTATCATTTTCGGATAGTGTTTTACTACTCTTTTTACTTTTTATTATTTGATATTATTTAACCAGAGCAGCAAAACTTAAACCATATGCCCTAGATATATGCGTACGAAAGACTAATTTACAATTCATATCAAATCAAATCATAAGGTTGTAAGTAAAAACTTGGCGTATTGTCAGCAACACACTAGTATTAATGATTCAGTACCTATTGAATGTTCTTTGCCTATTATATCTGTATTTCCCTTTAAGGCGATTTTTCTCATGAGTTTCTCAATATGTAGGTATATAAGATCAGAATTATGTCATGTATGTTTAAAATCCCTACCCGTTAGTTACCTGAATTTACTTTAGTTAGTATAGAACTTGATAGTTTTCATAGATTGTAAAACCAATATACCGACTTATAAGGGGTTACCAAAGACGGTTTAGGTGTGCATGAAATGAACCTTACTTTGTTAACCAATGGCTCGACCGACATAATAATGCGCTGACTCTACAGCATTTTTTATTTATTAGTTAAACTCAAACTGCAAAATTAACTGAAATTAGCATTGTCATTGTTATATTGCTTATCATAGCTAACATGGTTAATGGAGTTATTCGACGAACAATAAAGAAGCTTCCTATTTTTACACCAATTACTCTGTAGCAATTTATGTCTCTGCTAATAGCTTTGCTTACTTTTCTTTGGGAAAGTAAGTACATTTTCAATTCAATACTGTCCTGATGAACTTTTGAGCAGAATTTTGTAATTATGGCAAATGTGCTTACAAATAAAATGCAACCACAGCATCCAAAACCTGTAACAAATGGGTCTTTCAGTCCAAACAGTTTTACTAAGATGAATGCAGAGGCGATACAGGATATTGCTGTTGTGCTTTTGAATCTGGAGAGAAATTGTTGTCCAACAGATGTATTGTACATAGAAGAAAGTAATTCTAATTTGTTGTAAGCTTTCAATATATTTGAAATTATTTTGTTCTTATCCCTTTGTGATGCGGATCCAACAGCAATTCTATTTGAAAGTAACTCAAGTTAAGGTGTCTAAAGTTTTATAATAAAAGTTTGAATTTTTAGTTTTGATTTTAGTACGTTTACAAAAATACCTTAATCCTTTCATTGAAGTGGACATAGTTTGTAAATACAGTAAATTGATGTAAATTTGAAGGGCCAGTCCGGCCCACTGCGTACTCAGAAACCAGTGTTCATAAGCTGATCCAGCTAGTATTGCACCCAACCTGGTTTCCTCGGTGTCATGGTAATGGCTTAACACATAGGAGCTAAGGTACCGACCTTCTCTTGGATAAAAAACAAACAGTGGAATATTAATAGACAATGAATTGGTAATGTAGGCTACTCCTAATATTGCTATCGCTGTATGGCGAATCTTCCGGTCACGAACGTAGTTATCCTTGTGCACATATCCTGTAGACGTGTAGAAATAAAAAAAATTAGTATTCTGGTAAATTATCAGGCATAGAAAATATGATTTGTGAGAGATTAGTTTTTAGTTCTTACTGTCTTCAAAGTGTCTTGCTATTTTAATGGTTTGATTAACCAAATTCATCATTTCCTCCCGATGTTGAAGAAACATGTACTGAAGAGTGCAACAGAATGGAAATACAATTAAATAGAAAACATTTATTATTAACTGGGAGATGTTTCGCTTTTCCATATACAAGTTCCATGTTTGATGCAAGTTCCATGCAAAAACTGGAACTGTGCTGAAAGTGACCAGCTCCTGAAAATACCAGATGAAAAGAGGACTACCCGATATTTTCTCTAGGAATGCATCCTGATCCCAATGAAACTGAACTGAGTATGAGAAAATTAAACTGAAAAATTTAAATGTGGCTTTTGTTATACCGTTTCGGAGCCTGTTACTCATTGCATTATTCATAAGTACGTATGATTTCAAAAGTCAAAACTTTATATTTAGAAATTGTTTTTTCAGGAACTCCAATATCTTTGCTAGAGATAAGACACTTTCAACCAACCTGCGGTGAAAATGCTCAGCTCTGAAGAAGATAATTAATCAGCTTGTGTACAATTGTATAATATTTTTATGTACGATGGACATTGTCCTACTTATGAATATTTTACTAATGCGTGCTCGTGCTGCAGTGAATGACTGGCAGTTCCGGGTTTCGGGGAAATAATTACAATTATACCAAAACCAAACCAATCATCAGAGGTTTTATTATATACAAGAGGCTACCGTACAGGTTAAGTTTTCATTGTATATGACAATAATTATTTTCTCTTCATTATACATCTTATTGAAATACATAATTAAACACATACTAATAAAGACCAGAGAATCGATGGATATTTAGCAAGGGTCATTTACAAAGAAATAAAATATAAAATATGCACTTTGGAAGGCGGATCTAAATAATTGTTGGGTTCAAAAGTTGTTTATTCGCACGCATGCAATTATCATCACAAAATGACAATAACTTCAGCGAAAACATAACATTCCCTTGTGGCTTTTGCATAATTTAAATGGAAAAGATGACAGACATTACTATAAAAGTGTGACAATCTCCAACATCGTCATAGAGTTGAACTCTTAAACCTGCGTTGACCTAAATAGTTTTATAGCAACCCAAAATCAAATTCCTTGTTAGGTCTTATCCTCGCAGTTCTCGAATTTCTCAATGAAAAACTGATAAGGAAGGGTGCACAATATGCACTGCACATGAAACACTATAAAAAAAACTCTGGCTATCGTCATTCGTATGGAGCTTCCCCATGACTTTTCTTTCTCACGACTGACATTCATTCACGAAGTGCGGTAGCCGTCTACTAAGAGCATTAAGAAAGAATAATTGTAGAAGCAATGCTGTAAATACCTTTGTTGTGTAAAATGGAATCATATTTTCTTAAGTAAACGGAAAATGTCATTGTACAAAAGTTTGTTAATATCAATTGCAAATAAAAAGTCCAGGTGATTGAATGATTCCAGCTTAACCTTGTAAGTTAGGGCAAGATTTGGTAGTTTCGATGCTAACTCCAATACATCCTATAATTCATTAGATTATAGAGGGTTTAGTACTACAATTGTTTTCAAATTCAAGCTAGAAGGAAACTCAAATTTTTGTAAACTGCTTACTCCAGGAACGGCTAGCCAATCATTTTGACCATAAAACAGCGCCACTTTGGCTGAAATCTTTGACAGGTCGTAATCGGGTGGCTGTTTCTGCCCATACTTTCTCATGTTGCGGTGCTTCCCAAAGTCAAACTGGCGGAATTTACCTGATTTCATTAACTGGAGAAAATGTATCACAGTATGGGAACTAGTTCCAGCGGGATTGTGGCCCACAATCACAGGAATCATTGACTAGATAAAACAATTGGGTATATATGTTTAAAATGTTTATTTCTGTCATATCTTTTCGTGGGTAATTATGAGAATGCACTATAGCCACTTACCTCGTTTAATTGTGGCTTGTCATAACCACACATTAGGAACATGGCATTTTCACAAATTAGTTTCTGGAGAACTTTTTCTTCACATGCGTAGCTTTCAAGCTCTTTGAGAAATCCACGATTTGGTAAAAACTCCTTTTCTCCAAATATTAATTCCGCTACCTTAGTTTGTAAAATAATGTTTTAAGAAAATATTTTGATACTATATAATATTTCTGCTTTAATTTAATTATACATGCCTCTAACTCTGTAGCAATCTCGGTGAAATGTCTGACCGGTGACACCGTTCCATTCAAAAAGGCAACTGGACCCATTGCAAACATTGAGTGAATTTTTGAATTGTATTGGGGATGCTCAGACATGGCAATCCAGAAAATAACTGTTCCCATTGAGTGTCCTATATAATGTATCTTTTTGGCCGACGTTGTCGCTAAAATGTAGTCAATTTCTGCTGGTACATCGTAGTACCCCATTTCATGAAAACTATAAAAATAAAAGTTTATATTCAAGTGTTTAGATTTAAGTTCAAGTCGACGTTTAAAAATTATACCACCTGAAGTCCCAAAATTCTGACTCGTTTGGGGTAAGTGAAATGTGCTTCCGACTATATGTATTCCCACGAGAGTTAGCCAACCAAACATCATAGCCATGGTCCGCGAGTTGATAACCTGAATAAAAAATAGTCAGCGAAACTAGTTTAGTTGCCTTCACATATTACCTAAACAGATAGCACTCAAGTATCAGCTCTAGGATACGGACTGATCGTACCTAGAGCCTTGTCCAAAGTATTCATAAGCCAGTCCGAAGATGAGCAGAGTAAACCATGATGAAGCAAAATCACAGGCTTTGTTCTATTCATCGCTGCATTTCCTTTCTCATTTCTTCCGTACGGAATTCGATGCAACGTGAGTATGAAACCGTCTTGGCTAATCACCTCATGGGATTCCGCAGGATATCCATATTTCTTCAACAGTTCTGGCTTTATTTTAAATAAAACGTGTTTTTGCATTTAAGCGTCTTGAAAAATGCTGACAACTGGAAAATAAAAATGCTCAAGGTATATTTATTCCCATCTTTGCTCCCCATTTACCGTGCTCAAATGGGCATCCGGATAGTCTTTTAAGTGCTCATGATGACGCCGATTTCTTCCCGTTTCATCCACCAAGCCCCCTAGTTCGTCGTTCTCATAGTCGCCTTCACCGCTACTTCGAGATGCATCCTGGCTGTCATCACTTCCCGAGTCGTAAACGACGCTACTAATCTTAAATTCCCTGTGGCTCATTATATAACCGTGCACATTTTGGTGTATCACAATACCCCAAAACATTAACAGACAGGAAGAAATAATTACGTTATTTTTCGCTTTCATTTTTACCAACAAAAATAATAGTAGATTCACAAACTAAAACGAATCCGTTTGTCACGGATATATATATATGAAACAAATGCACACAGCTTTATCATATCTGAGCAGCAGCTTATTTGCAGCCACAGCAGTTTACTCTACTGAATATGCCTCAGTAACTCCCAATTGAGTCACGAAAAACTCTGGTTTTATTTCAGAGCACCAGAACTACCAGAACTATTAGGTAGGACTGCTGCAATTGAGATGAAATATTTTTGGCCAATGCAATGTCGTAATTCTGTCGGATTTACAATTTAGAAAAACACAAAGAAGAAAGGGTAACAGAACAAGTAGATTTGATACTTCCACTAAACTTCATTTAAACTTGTGTGCATTTCAACTTCAAGATCAAACTTTAATAGTTTAATGCGTAACAAGATTACATTTTAACTTTTTATTGTAGTTTGCTCAGTCAAGCCAGACACGAGAAAATGTTTTTGGTTGTTATATTGAAACGATGTGCTATTTGCTTCTTTACTGATGAACTTGTTTTCCCCATTTCATTCGGCGTTGTGTAAAAGTTGATTAGCCAGCGAAACAATTTTTATCGTTGTTATCATCACTGTGGTTGGGTTACAGAAAGACATGGAACACGAACTGAAATGAATCATCGTTGTTATGCAACAAATACTCTGATGAAGTCTGGCGAGAGTGAGAATAACATGGGAAAAGCTTTTTTTCTAGATCCAATCCAATCCTTGTCCTGACTTCTATTTTGCTTGCCTGACTCAATCGGTTCGCAGTTACAGCATGAATTGAACAAAGTAAGCAAGCAAAAACTGTAAAATGGGAGAGAACTGCATAAAGATTCCAATTCCAGCACCAGTTGTATTTGCATGCACGCAACCGATCGCACTAATTTCATGTATTGGATTTGATGATAGCATCAAATTTTCCGCTTATTATGATTTGAGTGTGTGCCAAATTTATATGATAATTGTTCCAATTGGAGAAAATAACTTGGGCACTGCTTTTTGACTTTGAGAAGAAAGGTTAAAATAAAAATTCGTCAATAGCCAGATAATAATCATCCAAAGTTAATGATAGGGCTATTCAGAAGAAAATTGATATGTATTAAAAATTATTTACATATTTACCTAAGTACGTAAAAAAATTCTCACGCTCAGTCTCAAAGTCGTACGTGTAGGGGTTTCCAGTTCTAGGAATGACCTATCCTCATTGAACAAAGCCATGCACAAGCAAATGTAATAAAAAATATGACTCACCCAGGTCATAGTGCTAAAATTACTTACATACTAACTCACATGGTTGCATAAATAGGTGTTAAATACCTATGTCATCTATTGGCTGAAGGCTGAATGCGCCAATCGAAAAGCTGAAAAGAGCAAGACGATCGGTGATTTCTTGCATGTTACGCACATAATGAAGTATGATAAATGTAAGCTACTTACCCCACGGAAGTTACTGATCAATGTAGGATGTGCGAATTTTGTTATGAAATACTATATTCAGCAATATTTGTCCATGCCCACATGATGCACTATTTTATGAGCTGGTTAATATTTTTGTAAGGAACGAATAAGCTGATGAGTCGGTACAGGAAATGTGCGCATGCATTGTGATCTAAACATTTTTGAATTTTTTTCAAATTTGCAAAACCAACAATAAGCCAATGTTTCACGAATTCCAAACTCTAATTGTTGATGAGCATAAATAAATGAAATGATTTTTCTGTAGGATATCTATTAGAAAGCCTACATATCTTGCATTATAATGTTTTAGTAAAGTAAATTTGTTACAACTTTAAGTAGTACGTCAAGTATTATGTGAACTATTACAATTTCAATAAGAATATAAAAGGCATATTTAAAGGAATTTTCTTCACTGCAGCTCCAACTTCCCATCCTAATATGCGACTGCGGCAATGGATACTGTTGTTGGTGCAATGCTAGATAATGTTTTTTAACAAATCGCTAGTTTATGATATCTTTTTAGCAGCGTGTTAAGTATTTTGTTACTATGACATAGGCACACATTGAACTGACCTCTTTCGCACCCGTTCGGATATTTCGAGACGGCTGTGGCAATCGCAGTCGGTCTGGTTACTGACGAGAATGGTAGTTGAATCCCTGCATTTCTTTTGTTATACTGCTCTTCAGCTTGGAGTACGAAAGATTCATTTACTGTTCCTAAATACAAAGTACGCTGTATATAGAAACACAAAATCTATTTACGATTCATTAAAATCTTTGAAACGACACCATTGTCATACCCAACGAAGTAGAGGTGGCTACAAGTGCCAGCAGCACAAAAACGATTTTTAGCATTTTTACTTTGTCAGTCTCGGTGTGGAATAACAAAAGTCACTCTAATCGCTATCACAGTCTGAGTACCTACTGCCAACTACCAACTGCAAAGATTGTCATGTTTTCATATATCATCTCATATTCACAACCTCGTATGTTCATAAACTCTATTTCCCTCTAAATAAGGTGAAGGTCAAAAGGAGAAAGCCCAGTCCAAGCCATATGAGGTGCGTGCCTACAAAATTTTTTGAGTTGTTGTTTTCTTTCGAGAAGCGCATATAGAGATGGCAAATGAATAACTGACCTCTTTGTGTGTGTAGTAACTTCCTGGACATGGAGTCAAGAAAATTTATTAGATGTGGGACGGGACACGGGAAGTACTACTGCGCACTGCGCAGTGCGCAGCTACGAGAGTCGTCAATTTCATATGAGAACATCCTATTGTGCCATATAGGTTTGTACCCTTTTTTACTAAGCTGGTTTACTAAAGGCAGGTTGCCGGCAGTATTAATTATTAATTAGCATACCTACTGAAACGCAAAACTGTGATGTAATCAATTAAGATATAATCTCAGTACATTCTACGTTAATGGCCTTAGGTAATAAGATCCGCATAATGGGACCTAACAATCTGTCAAACCATATAAGATTTTGCATTTATTGAATCTCAATACGATATCAGAGTGCATTCACGACAAATTTACAAGGAAAATAAGAATTGCTTAGCAGTTATACTACACTAATGGATATCCCAGATTTTAATTCTATGCTCGATGAGTTGCTTGCTTGCAACTTCGGACGCACTGGTTGTAAGTATCGTAATTGTTCCTGTTCCCATTGCATCCTGAAAAATGCATAAAATCGACGGAATATAAAAAGAGCACATGTACATATAATATGTATACATAGCTCGTACCAGATAATTGTCATAATGATAATTTTAGTTCTTTTGTTAGCCCTTCAAGCCTCACCTCCATACAAGAAATCTTCGCACGATTGAGTTCTGGAATTAAAATAGAATTTTTCAATAGCTCCCCTGCAAGGTCCAGGATCCACTGGTGACGTGCAGTCTGCTGAAACCGAGACATGGTTTTAATAGGTCTATTGAATTGACAGTATAATAGATATATATGCTGATAAAATATTAAAATAATTAAATACCTGCTCCGACACGCACGGGTTGCTTTTTGTTACCTCCATTTCCTCCGGTTAATATTGCTTTAAACCCATGGATGAATCTGCTAACCCACTGTGCGGACACCTTATTTTCAGGCGGAGAGAGCAAACAAAGAACGACTATTGCCCAAGTGAGAGAGATTGTCAATTTCATTTTTTAAAAGGTTCAGTACAAACTGGCTAAGCTAACGAGAAGAAAAGTTATTCGATTATGCTGACTTGGAAAATACTAACTTGGTTTGGCAGCACAGATTGCCAACTTAAACAGTCAGCTTTTAGCGTATGACATTAGTGGATGTAATATAACTGATAATTGAGATCAATTTGTAGCTTAACTACTTGGACTAATTATATACGATTAAATCTTTATTCTTAACATCCTCAATTCTCAGCGTCATTTGCGTTTATAAGACGATACTAATTTTTAAGCAAGTTAAGATTCGTTTATCCCTAGCTGTGATATTAATAATAAATCGTATGTTGTATGCACTTTCCAAGATCTAAAATAATGTAGGTATCTCAACATGTTGATATGTGCATGGAATTGGCAAATGCTTTATTACAAATAATAGTTTAAAGTTTTCGGTAATTTTACTGCATTCAATTGTGGTTCGCATTCACGGAAGATTCATATAAATATGTACTTATTACATACATACTAAAACAGAAATGAATTATAAATTATAAATGATATCGTATGGGAAGATGTTAAAATCCTCTTCTTCTTCGGAGACAAAAGTTTCCGAATTGTTGGCATTCATTAAAACTTTCAAAATTGTTGCGGTTTCCTCCACAACCTGTTTCATAAAAAGTTATTCATATACATAAGCATGTACCGTCGAAAACACCCGAGCCCTTGGACTCTTCGAAATAGGCTTCTTATATTTGTTATGTGATAACTTCAATTAAATACCTCCGTAAAGGAAATTATCGCAACGACCGGATCTTGAGTCAAAGTAAAACCTCGGAATGCTTGCTCGACACACTCCTGGATCAGGTCTTTGAAAGCAGGAATCTGCAGAAACATATTAAAAAGAATTATTAAGGCGAAACGCTTTAAATTTTAGGATTGAAAAGTTTCCATAAAAACAATGGTTACTCACCTTGTCCTCGAACAATGTAAATTATACCAATCAATATCACGAAAATACAAGCATTTTCAAACCTAGTGAATCTCATTTTTACTAATAGTTTTGTTACTACTTCTCTCTATACTTTCGACGCAAAATCAAAAATAGTTTTTCTAATGAAGACGGT
>JAHZND010004332.1:0-24914 GCA_027744115.1 Acrocyrtus sp. NNG-2020 | reverse complement strand
TCTGTCAATTATTTTGGAAACATTTTCACCATTTACAAAATAAAAGAGGAACTAGCACCGCATGAAGGATATTTTAAACCTGTCATAATAAAATTTCCCTAACAATCGGCATGTGGAGTGCTTGATGATTGACTCTGAACCTTTAAAATAATGGTTTTTGTCTGGAAGGATGAGCATTGTGTTATAATAATATGTGCATTGTTGTTTTTTTATTCAGTGCTCGCCACAGCAAACACACATGACCACCATCCAAATAATTCAAAGTGGGAAGAATATCGATCCAACTGTTTTTATGTCATTTACGAGCTTAAAGATTATGCGCTATTTACATTACTAGAATTATCCCGCATTTTCCATCGCCAGTTTTACGGATTAACTAACAAATAAATGAAACGATTGCACGGATTACTAGAGAACAGATAAAAAACGAAAACTGCGAAATTTATCATGATCGGCGATGATCCCCACGCGTCCCTCTTTGAAAAGAACATTTATCCAAAATGTGAATAATTTTTCATAAAATAGCGTATAAAGAGCGTTAGTCGCTTCAACATGATTTTTAGGGTTTGGAAAGCACACTTAAAGCAAAATGTAATAATAATCAGCACAAAGTATAAAAAAGGAGGAGGAGCAGCAGCGCCGAGAGAAAACTTTCATAGGTATACACTCCTTATTCTGCGCTCACTTCTTTCGTACCAGGATACACGGGACATTTGCAAGTGTGCAGTTGACGAAAAAAAAGCCTTCGAAACCCCTTTTCTAAAATTAGATGCCTTTTGCTCTTTCTAAAAAACCAACCTGAAGAAAAAAAATCTTTTTTTTTCTGAGAAGACGAAGGAAAACATCAACATGATATGTTGCCTTCTTCATCTTGCGAATAGGAAAAAGTCGTTGAAAATTATTTATAACATAGTTCAACATACATTTTCCCTTTGACTGTGTACACATGTATGTGATGAGTGTGCGCTTCTCAGTAAAAAAAATTTAGGTTTTTTTAGATGTACGAAATCATTCATAATATTTTTGCAGCTTCGGAGGTGCTCCCATCACAACACCCATTACCCGTAACATTTCATTGCGTTAATCCATTTCCTAATCTAAATTGCACACGCTACGCACATATATGTATCCACAACTGAGATTTTTTCCGTTTTTTCTTTTAAAAAAGAAGTCATTAACTATACAACATGTATCCTTATTTGTTTACAGATTACGACATAACTTCCGTATTCTGCGACATAGTTGCGGAGCGTTATGTAAGTGGAAAAAAAGTTTTTTTTTTAATTTTTACGTGAGCTTTGAGCACTGAAAAAAAAATCTGACATAGCACAGCGAGGACACGAGCGCGACGTCATTTACTATTTCTTTTTAGTATTTTTTTTTGCGAACATTGTCGCAATGTTGGTGGTTACTTGTAGGAGATAGTCTTTTTTTAAAAAGTTTTTTTTTCAGAAGTCATCTGGATTGTAAAACGAGAGTACTACGAGGAAATAGAAATAAAATGTAAACCTTTTTTTCTTTCTTCATGGCCTCACCACGTGCACTCCGAACAAAGTCAACTGTGCTATAAAATAATGTGCGCTGCATATGGGAACTCTGCTGTTGCAAGAAGTAGAGTTTCCAAAGTGAAAAGAGAAAATAGAGTGGCGACACTTGCATATTAAAAATATATATTTTGCAGAAAATTTATATAATGGATGGCAAAACCTTGTTTCAGCTGTATCTTGTGGAGATGCCATCATATATAAAATGCATGAATGAATGGGGTGGTATAGTAGTGGTGGTGGTGGTGGTAGGAGTGAATAAAAAAGTATATATTTTTTTCGGTGAGGTTATTATTACAGATACCAGCGAGAATGACAGCGAGTCCTGGGTAATACGCTGAAAGATATCCGGCTTTTAGCAGGAGAGGGGTAGAGGAGAGCACGGAGAAGTGTTTAAATTCATAAAAAAAATGTTTCTCGGGTAAAAATGAAGATTTCGGGTAGTATCACTTTTCAGTGGCAGTGGCGATGAGGAAAAGAGATCGGATAGTGGAGAGTAGGGAAGATGACGTAGCAGTGGAGCAAGTTCATAAGAAGAAACAAAAAAAAAGTACATTGTGACAAAAAAGGAGTAAGCAAGAATAGAACACAAATAGCACAAAAAAGAGCGAACGAGAGGGAAATTTAATGCAACTTGGAGGAGCCGAGAGAGGAGAAGGAAGAGAAACTCTGAGATGAGATGCTCTTCTTTTTGAAGCATCTAAGCTTTGTAAAGATTTTTTTTACTCGGTTTAAATACACACAGTTCAAGATATTTTAGCGGTGTATATAAAAAGTTGAGCTGTAAGTACTCTATAAAAGTACACAAATGTCTCCTTCCGTATTTCCGAATAATGTTATTGCATTAAAGCCGGGATGAGAAATAGTAAATCGTAAAAAAGTGTAAGTAGATGTTACTGCTCGTCGAATGTCCTGTAAAAAAATTGTATGTGGAGGAGAAGGAGGGAGTGAGTGTAAAAAAGTATAGAGCGGTTTCTCTTCTGTATATCTCTCCACTCCACCCGCTTTTCTGTGCAGTTTTGCTTATTTTGTCATTCAAAGATTACAATTTCCCACTACGACTCCTTTTTTTGTGTCTTTGAATTTAACTACGGTTGTAGAGTCCGGAAGAGAGTTTATTATGCTGTGCACTTGTTCCATGAACCATTTTTTAACATTTTTGCACTCAACTTCTCTCCGTCCTCGCCATGTCTCTTTTCCTTCCCTTTTCTCTCCTTGAAATGTTGAAAGGAACTTCAACGAAAACAAAAATGGGCTCGCAAAACCTCTAAAGAAACGCTAGCCGAGTGTGTAAAGCTCTGATTCCTATAAAAACGCCACTCATTGATCTCCGTCTTGAAATCACAACGGAGGATAATCTTCAGTAAAAGTTTAATCTTCAGAGAAATGTACAGTATCTCAAAAGTGATCCTCGTCAGCATTTGTATCATCGCTGTGGGTGTGTCCGAGAGGGGCACGGGGAAACCTAAATTACGACGCGAAACCAATACATTGAACTTTGCCTGCTCGCGGTTGTTACAGCGGTTGCTCTGCTGATGAGCTTAAATGATATATCTTTCCGAAGTATGGCCTAACCAAAAAAAAATTATGAGTGAGGGACTTTGTACTGCGGACTTTTTTTTGTTTCACGGAAATGAATTGATAATGATGAGGGTGAATTGGTCACCTCGCATAAACTTTTTGATTTTTGTTTAGTCATTCACACACTTTTTTTACGATGTTTGGATGAGGGAGGCTATGCGTTCCAATGAAACAAAACTTGACTTTGATTTTGGCGGGGTGACGTAATAATAACTGTTGAAACAGTTCCATCTTGAAAAAAAAAGTTGGCTCAGGTCAGTTTACCACAAAATTGTGAGACTTTCGTTGGGGAAAGGGGGACATATGTGAGCAAGAAATTCCTGAGGCCAACAACATATGATTTTACTGGCACTTGTTTCGTGGTTGATTTCCTATCTCCGTTATTCTCCCTTTTTTAACATTGCCCTTCGGCTTGGCAACCTTATCATCGTTTTTATAAGGTAGGCAAAATAGTATAGCATTCGTCGTAGCTTAAATATCTTCTCTATGCCTAATAACATTGAATTTGTCTACCAAAATGTGTGGGTCTACGTACAAAACTGAGGAAAGAGAAGTGTTTGGCCTGATTTCCAGTAGCCAAAGCCAAAAAATTAAAGAAAACCTTTTTGGCTCTGAAATTGAAAACAAACGGTTGCATGGCTGGAGTATTATAATGTTCCCTCCCTTGTAGGATACGCTGCATATCTCATTCACTCTCCGGCTAAAAAAACTGTCATTATAACGCCAGCTTTTTTATTTTATAAAGAACTTCTCATATAGCCATTTTTTTGCAAACTGGATATGCATTTTTTTCTCAGTAAAAGTGTAAGATAAAAGAGTAAAAAAGTGTTCCAATTTTTTTTGCAGCGATACTTTAATTAAAGCTTACCATAGTGACTGGCTGAATGTAACAAGGAGGCTCGTAACTCGTTGTGAGAACCAGGTTTCCTCTTATTGGGTACGAGGAAGGAAAAATTCTTGAATGATGTACGTCTACAATTGTACCCGACCTTTCTCAGCTGGAACAGATCAACCCTCCCTACTCTAACTTGTCTAAGGGTGGCTTTGAGTAAGATATCCTTTTGCTTCCACTATCCCCTCTTTCAGCAGCAAAAAAATCACTTTTCTACTCTCCGAGAGGTGCACACAAAGATTCCGCTGTGTTTTGTAACTTTTTTTTCAGCAGACTGTATCAATCAATCAATTTTAGTAACGACAAGAAAATTTTAGAGTGTTATCACCCTCCGAATATATTTTTTTTCTACACAGTTTTAAGGTATTTTTTCTCTGGTATTTTTAGCTATAAAGTTATAGTGGCTCAAGTTAGGTGCACTTTTACTGCAAATGTTTTGCAATCCGCTCAGGAAAAAGTGTTTTTTGTCTTGTTCACAGTAAACCTACGAGAGTACCTTTCTCTACACTTTAAATTGGAATTTGTTAACTGGAAAACGTTGTCCGGATCCCGAAGTAGAAATATAATGTGGACGTGAACAGTGAAAATTAGTCTCGGGGGAGGCCTGTCAACTGACTTCACTTGGGTGGAAAATACTAATTTTTATGGAAAGAAATCCCAGCACGTTTTCAGCTTCGCTCGGCTACTCTGAGACGGAATGCAGGAAAAACTGGTGGCACAGGATTTTTTACCCCATTCTCGCGTCGTTTCGATTTGCCCCTACTTTTTTCCTTCTCACCAGCTCTCTGTTTCGCCTTTTATTTTTCGCTGTGTGCAGGAACAATGTCTTTTACATTCCGCAGCTACCGCACAGCTATTGTTTTCTCCCCTTCTTTTCACTTTTTCCACACTCGGAGCATTATTTCATCCCACACGGTTTTCCTTTTTCCTGTTTTTTTCTCCTCTGTTTGCTGAGAGAAAACGGGTTCCACTCATAAAAGGGAGTTATGAATGAAGGATAGCAAGTCTAGTTGGTGGTGGCAAGAGTAAACATATGATGCAACTTGACAGTCAATCAAATCTCCCTTTCGTGTCCTATTACTCCAGCTAATATCCCTTTTCAAAGCACTTCATTACCCAGGGGGTGGCTAATACCCTTTGTAACAGTCAGCAATTTGTTCTCTAGCTCTATTCCACTTCCGACACGACTTCTTTCTCCCTTCTCCCTTTCGGCTTGTCACCGTCAACTCACTTGTTTCCCTATTTTTCACCCTTTTTCACACTTCCCGATCTCGCCAGTTGAGCAGCTCTATAACGTCTTTACTTTTTCTGTCAAAACTTTTCACCCTCCCTCGCCTAATGCGCAGTTTAGCATAAGTAATTTCCTGTTTGTTTTTTACACCACCTTTAATTTTCTTATCCTCTTTTGGAGAAATAACACGAGTAAAACCAGACAAGTCTTATTAGCTTTTCTATTATAAATATATTTTTTGAAAATACAGTTTAACTTTTTTTCTCAGTTTGTTCACTGCAGTGGCATTCCTTCAACTGACCAGTCTCAAGTAGAAACGTTTCACAAGTGTTGTAAAAAAAATTTTGTTTGGGGATCGTGATGAGAGCGTGATTCTCCTGTCAGATTTCTTTTCTTCCCTTCTCAAATACGTACTCCTTCCTGTAGGCCTTTAGCCACTGTGTAATATTAGCAATTGTCAAAAGTGTTGGGGTGAAGTAGAGTATTTGTGCGCAAAATTTGTACGCATTGCACACCCACCATATAGCAGTAGAATAAACTGCGAGTCAGCAACGATAGGAGATAGAACAATGCAACAGCCAAGGCAAAAAATCTCAATCTCGAAGAGTTTCACAAGAAACTTGATACTTGTGATACGTGTAGGCCTGCTCAATTAAAAACATGAGAAGTCATTGATAAGGAATTATGCAACTAATCAAACACTGTCGTGCCTCCTTTTTCACTTTGTCTACCTCGGCACAGTCAGAACTCCTCTTTATGCTGAGAGTCCGCCGAGAGAAACGGAATTTTCGTTATTCTTCTACAATGGCCAATGGCAGCCCCGTCATGGGAAATGTGAAGAAGCTATATTGTGACCGAAAACGCACAGGTTCCGTAGTCCGCTCAACAATGCAGGATCTCTCTCCCTTATCTAGTTCAATCAAGTGCGCTCAGTTCCTGACAAAATGTTCTTTATACACTAATCAGGCTAGCCGAAAAATTGTCTACAATCTTGGAATTTCAAATTGCTACGTATTATAAGTTTCCTTGTCACTGCAAATATTTATTTTCGCTATTGTCAATACAAGAAAGTTTGACTCCTTTTTAATTCTTAGAAAAATCGGTAGTATTTAATATTTTAGTATTTAAAAAAAAGTTATTTATTGGAATGTTCCGTTTTGAATGATTATATTTACACGTATACTCCCACACACTTTATTTTAGTAAGATTTTTGACTGGAAAGTAAAAATTTCACTTTTACAAAACTCGCGGTGACTGATTACAGTGTCGTGGAGAGAGTATTTTCTGTCTTGTTTTGTGACTTGGAAAATGGAAGTAAAGAAAAAAAATTACATATATTTTTTCACAGTTTCCACAGCAGTGCGAAAACGTACTCTGCCACCTTTCTGAATGTGCTTGCCTTACAACAGTTTTAATTTTTTTTAGTAAAATGTTTTAGGCAAGAGCACGCAAAAAAAAGCTTTGATAGCTTCGTCAAACGACAACAGATATAAGTAGATGTAATGACGTATGGAAAAATCCACTACTGAAAAAAAATATATCTATATGAAGATCCGTGGCGTGAGAAAGATAAAGTCAGGTTATGTATTCGAAGGAATGACGAGAAATGAACTGTTCCTGTGTGCATAGGAAGTTTATACTTTTTCGTAACTGAGCATGAGACTTGCCACCGTCACAAACCACAACTGAACTCTGATAAGATATTTTGTTTTTGAATTAGAGTACTGATCATCTCCACTTAGGCTTTCGACTGACGAGTAGATTTTTCTTTAGAGAGTGCGGAGCACGAGAGCAGTGCCATTCTACACCGTTTCCATTATTACACTCTGATCTTTAGATTTGCGCTGGGAGTAACCAAGAAGTATTTTACTTTTTTGAGCTTTACACTTTGCAACGTTTTGAAGTAACGTTCAAGAAAAAAAAAGCCGTTCCCGTGAGTGTGGCATTGTTGGTTAGATCTAATGAGAATAAACTTTAAAAGAGTATAAATTTTTTTTGAGAGGAAAAAAATAACGCTCGTTGTAGGTCGCAACAACCAACCGCTCACTGATCATTTGCTTCCTTCCTCGTGCCACTCTACCTCAACAGTGTTGAAAATATTCTGCTCGTGCATCTTTCACTCTTCCACGAGAGTACTTTGCTTTCAAATTGCGAGAAAAAAAAGAGCTGATGGGGTAAACTGTACAATGGGATATATCTGTACTAAAAAAGAATTTTTGTACAGTTAGATTTTGCTAGTTTGGCTGAAATAATAAAACGGAAAAAAATGTGAATTTCCTTAGTGCAAACACTTGATTTGCTGAGTAAGCAGTGCACTCTTGCATTTCTCAGTGGAGAAAAGTAATAAAAAATGGAATTTTGCTGAGGGAAGGGCCTCAAAAGGGATGTGCTTTTTTACAAGAAATTTACACATTTCAGCAAAAGGGTGGCGAGAGATTTGCTAAATTTTATTAAAATTATTTGAGAAAGTCAAATGCAAAAAAAAGAATTTGATTTTTGAGGAACTGCACAGAAATATACTTGGAAGAGGAAAGGAAAAAAAACCCTTTCAAGTTTGTATATTTAACTTAACTTAGAGAAGATAAGGGAGCAACGAGGGTTTTTTTTTCTGTTCCCGATAACGGGAATATATTGTGTTAATAACTGCCATCGAAATACTCGCATTTCTCCAGCGGGTAGAACTAGGAGCAAAAGTAAAAATTACTGAATGAGAATAGAGGAGCAGAAAAAAGGATGGGAAATGGGGGAAAGTGTTTTTTCCTTGATTTTGCAACAACAAGGGTGAAAATATATTGGCCAGTGAAAAGAGGGAAGCTTGTGAGCTCTCTACGTTAGTTTTTCCTTTTTTTCTCGGGCTCCACTCTACTTTGCTCTTATTTTTTGTCTCGACCAACCGAAAAAAAAAATTTTCTCGGTGACTTCTCTTCACTACTTTTTTTTCTTCTTGTTCTTCCTCTTTTACGCTCAAAGTAAAAGAGATCAGTCGTTACAGTTAGATGAATGGTTGGTTGTTGGTTATACAAGAAACTAGTATTTTTTCCCTCTACTTCCAACTCTGTCGTATATGTCTTTTTTCATTTTTGTATTAATCAACTTGATCAAGTCAGAACTCGAAAAAATAAGTCTGAATGCCTCCCTCGGCTAGAGGAGAAGAAAAAAAGCGGACTAATATATGAAAAAAGAGAATGATATGATCCCATTTACCAAACAACAACTACCCAGCCGACTGGTAAAAATGTGCCTATGTACGCAAACAAGGGTAGTACGCTACATAGCACTTGCTTCTTCTCTCTTGTTTGCAAAGTGAAATATTTTTTTTTCGCTGTGACTTCTTCTATTTTCGTGTACTTCTTGGTTACTTCCTTGTCCCGTGTAGTCTGAGAGTGAAATCAGGAGGGGACTGGATACTCATCCGACTTTTTATCATGATACCCACAAACAAAAAAAAGTGTACAATGCAGAGAGCTTCAAATAAATGCCTGGTATGTGGCCTCCACACACCACTCCACACACATAGAACTGCTATGCATAAATGGAGAGTTGAAATACTGCAGAGCGTTTATTCCACTGTAGTGGTGTGCTCGTTTTTCCATTTCGGAGTCTTGTGAGAAAAAACCTTTGTCTCTTCCATTTTTCTTCCCTAGCTAGGCAGAACAACCACCACCGCACCATCACCTCCATTACCACCACCACCACCACGGTTTTCAGTACCAAGCTATATCACATCATTTCCATCCACCATCCACCACCACCATCGCCAGCTTCTCGAGCGAGATCAGAGAATGATCTTACTTTGTAGAGGATGCCTCTCTAAAAGGGAGAACGGTTAAAACGGAGAAATCTATACGTGTACATTATCGGCCGCTCAAAATGCTTAAAGCAAGAAGAGTAAAAGAGACAGAGCCGCTGCTGTTTATGTGATTCCGTGTGCAAGTAGGAGAGGCGAAGAGCATCTCCGAAAAATTTTGTTTTACTTTCTTTCACCGAACATAATAGCTAGGCATATATATCGCTCCGCAATAATAAGCGTAAATCTGGAGAGGAGCATGCAGACATCACCCCCAAAAAACGTTCTCTTTATATGAGTAACAATGCTCTCGGATAGGGAGAGAGTGAGAGTCACATCGAAATACGTATGTATTCGTCACATGCTCGCAATAAACTGTGAAAAAAGAGCCACCACCACCCGTTGTGCTTTCCGTTTCCCATTCCAATTCCAGATTTTCTCTAAACTTGCATAATATTTTGTGGGAGGCGATACACAGTCTCTGGTGCGATTTTTCCCATTCCCATCTATCCCATTAATTTAATATGTAAACGTAATGTTTATGGATTGTGGAGCAGCCATCCGATCCCCACGCAAAAAAAAGCCATAGTTCCACTGAAAGTACGAATGAAAAAATAAGTGAGAAAACTGAGATGAGATGATAATCCACCCCGCAAATATATACATCCAATTCTACACTATCTAAAAAAAGTAAAGCTGCAGAGGAATATGGATCGACAACTTTGAAAAAAAATCTCTTTTTCTTTACGCATTTCGATAATTGCGAAACATTCAATTAATTAAAATAAAATCGACAATGTGAATGCTCAAGTAATTTAATGTCATCCCAAAAAGCTAGTATCACAGCCACCGTTCATTGAACGGAGGAATAAAAGCAGAAGCATTATTATGACACTCCATTCAAGTGTTTTCTCTTCTCACACGGTAAGCGTTTACATGTGTTCTTGAGAGCTCTTCACAATCACACAACGACGCTAACGAACAACAAGAAAAAGTAAACAAGGAGCACTTTCAGAACTTGCTTGTTATCTTGGTGTGAATTGCACTTTGATTTCTCAAATGGCACTACTACTGAAAATTGCTGTCTTGTTGAAGCTCTATCCAGAGCAATAAAAAATGATCGCTGCTGACACACCTTTAGCTGTGCATATATGCTTAAATTTTTAAGAAAATACTTTTTTTATCATTTGTGCCGTATAAGACGGAAAGAAAAATAAGGTGGGATCTCTGATAAAGATTATTAGCAGAGTGCTCTCAATACCAATATGCGGATGTGGGATCCACAGGAAAAAAATTTATATTCGCGTACTAGGAACTGGGAAGAATGCATATCACTTTTGATCTTATTTGCTCGCACTTCTCCCACTCCAGATTGCAACTTTTACTACTAAAGAGTAATCATGGTGATGACGACGGCTCATTTTTTTCTGGGTATGTTGGTTTTGGTTTCTCTTTTCATCGAAGGATGTATATGTAGGTAAGGGAGAAAATTGAGACGAGGGGGAATCTAAGCTGCTTGCTGGTTTTCTCTGAGGAGGAGAACTAAATCAAGAAGAGTAAGTAAAAGTTGGGTAATATGATTGATGAACTCTTAGGTTTTACACACTTACCCTTTTATAACATTATCAGCCAATAATCCTCATAATGGGTCGTCACTTACTTTACTCCTCTTTCCTACCGTTCCCCACCGGGACAAAAGAGGAACACGCATTTTTACATTTTTCCTTGCAGTAGGTATCGTTCCAAACAAAGTTACCTTTTCTCTTGTGATGGAGTTCTGATGATTCTGGGAACAGCCCTGTGACGGTTTTACTCTGATTTTTTTTTCAAAAAAAAATAATTTCAGCATGGTCTGTCTGCAAACCTTCCGAAAAAAAAGGATTTTTTTAGGTTATGGAAAAAGAGCAGCGATGAGACTGTGTGTGAACAACCTTGAGTCTTTTCCCTTTAAAAGCATTTTGTCAAGTGATCAAAATGACGGGAGAGGGGCTGTTAATACTTCGTGCTTGTAGCACGTACACATTGGCCGCTCTTGATAAAAGGGGACCCTACTTGAGTATAAAAATGTGTGTGTTTTTATACAAGGTGCTTATCGTTATACGCCAGGTTTAGAAGAGCACTTTTCCTAGTACGGCTCCTTCGCAAATGAGTAGATTGATCCTGTATGAGAAAAAAAGGGTATAAGAAGCGAGGAGGAGAATTTTTTTTTCTTATTAGGCACGTGTTGTGCTTGTGTCATGGTTGAAGGCTAGACAGACAACGACGTTGGGGAAATGGGTATAAGGTATGAAAAAGGATCAAATGGGATAATGATCCTCGACGGCTGCTGTTTTTATAGTGGCAGTGATAGCGATGCTGGTAGTAAAAATGGTCGTAGAAGTTGGATGGATCACCTTACCACTTACTAACATTATAGCGAAAAATTTTGTGGAATGACTTCTGCAAAATGCAGTTAGGAAAACATTTAGGGGAGGAAAGGACATAAAAAAAAGTTTTGCTTGTTTTTCCTCCAAGTACTCTATATCCGCCTCTAGGTCATTATCATACTTTAATTTTTGTTCTAGTTTGCATCTCTCCCAGCACCGCACCACACCGCCACAACATTCTAAACTCTAGAAAAAAATATTTTTATTTTTTCGTTGAGAGCACTACTGCGAGAATGCTGAATGATAAAAAAAATTGTTATGAGGGAATGTAATTATTTTTATGAAAAATATAGTATTAAGGTTACAGCGCTTTTAGGTTTAAATTGGCAACTGTGCACACAAGCTTTCCCAGAGAAGACGCTCTCCTATTTTCATTTTCATTATTGCAGTGTACTTTGTAATTTAGAAATTTTCACAAATCAGTACTAGTAAAAGACGCAGCTAGCAACTCTGGTTTGCTGAGAAAACATGTAAAAAATATGATCGATTGCGAGACGCGTATTATGCATAATTGCATTAGAGCAAACAGTGTGCTGCTCATGGATGCGTTAAATCGATGCTAAATTATTGTAATTTGTACTGAAATGTTGAGAAAATCGACGGGAATGGGAATTACTATTAAGCTCAAATGTAAAACTCGTGTAAAGAAGTTTCATAATGCAGAAAACGAGAGAAAAAAATTTGAAATTTTTTAAATAGATCATATACTGCAAGGGTGTTTTAGCTGCTGACACAAAAAATCTTTTTTTTGTAAAAAGAATGATATACTCGTGCACAGTACGGTGCGTGGATGTAGAGAAAGGTGATTCCCTACTTTTTCACACAGGTACAGACACTTTAAAGTATCACATTGCCCTGTAGGGTGGTGCAGCTAACGGGAACGGAACTCTGAGACTTCTTTCACCCTCCTTGCCACTCTCAAAGCTCCTTTCTACAGCTTTTTTTATATGTGCTTTTTGAGAGTGTCTGTCTCGATTTTTGCCAATTGAGAGGCACCAAACAAAACACATATTTTTTTTACCTTTTTTATGTATGTAAAATCTCATATATATTTTTTTGTTCATTTGGAAATACCAAGTCCGGCTTGTTAAAAATCTATTTAATTCACTAACTTTCCAATAAAAATGTGTTTTTAAAAAGCCCACAATTTCGTTCTAGCCACATTACGTAATAGAGCGAGATATTATGGGAGATGTGTTTTGTTGTCAAAAAAAAATCTCATCTTTTTTTTGTTCCTCCTTGCCAGGCGCTCACCACGAAAGATCATGCAGACGCAGGCATAAATGTATCATTACATGGCACGGGTTAAAACCCTTTATTTAATTTCTTATCGTAACTCACCCTGCGACTGCGGTGGAGAAGTATTATTTTTTTTCTACAAAAATAAAATAAAATCTCTACACAGTGCTTACGGAATCTCAGTAATTTATAAAGAAAACATAATGGCACTTTGTGTTTTTTTTGAGAGGCAGTCAAAGAGCAGTGGAAAGTAAAGTATCGCGTTAGTAATAAGAGATATATCCACTTTGATCGCTATCAGGAAAATTTTATGTGCAATCTAAATCATCAGTGGGCAGTATGTATAGGAGAGTAAGTATATGAATTTGTGAATAATTCAAATTTTTATGATTCACTTGTTTCCATGAAATGTAATGAATTTTTCTCCTTTTCCCTGTTTCCCTCTTAAAAGGTATTTTTGCTGCTACAGGGAAGAGGAGAAGTACACAGCTTCTCGTATAAGCTGCGGAGGGCATGTCTGTGCAGCGTTGGAAATAATACAAGAGAATAAGCCATAATAATCATTATCCTTTTGCTGTTGTATTCTGTATGAGGATGAGGAGGACACATTTTCCTTATTCCACTTTTTTTTTAAAAAAAATGTTTCTTTTTTTTATCCTTTCGCTAGAGAGCAATTTCCCTCGAAGAGAATACATTTAATAAAAAAAACGACTCTCTATGCCAGTTTGGACTGAGAAAAGTAGTGATTGAGATAGAGAACTGTGCATCTCGTTTTTATATACGAGTGTTTAAAACGGGTCATTCATTTCCTTCCTTCAAGTTTTCTCGAGATTTTATTTTTTCATTAAATGTGAAATAAGTCATGAGTAATCACTTTGTTTCTAGTGGAGATAAACTAACACCAGCCATTTAAGGAAATATAAATAAAAATGGCAAAAGTTGACTTTAATCAAGCTGCCTTTACAAAAATATGAAAATATAGTTAAACTTACATTTCATATTTTTGAAGCTATATATGCTTCCCTCTCCGTTCTATACATTTTTGCAGAATGACATTTTCGTGTAGTTTAGTAAGGGCATAATTTTTCATAAATTTAATAATCATTATGTCTACATCTTCATCTTGTTTAGATGGATATCGTAGTTGAATAAGAAAAGTGTGGCTGTAATTCTATTCTAGCTTGAGTAGTAAAAAAAGTATATATTTTTTTTACTTTTTGCTCCACGAGCTGCACTTATCTCTCTACTCGCACATTCAACAAATCACATTTTGCCAAATATTGCAAGTCGAGTAAACACATTACACCATACAATTTATAATATCTTTTATGGCTCCTCAGACAATACCGTACCATGAATTTCTTTTCGGTTGCTAATTTAAATTTAAGCACGGAGCTCCATTTCTCTCCATTTTCAAAAAAATGTTATTATTTCTTGTCATCCTAATTGCGTGTTTGACAGTGGAAAGTATGGAAAAGGAGAAAAAAAAGATGCTGAGAGGTAAGTTTTTTTTCTAAAAGAGATAAACGATTATTTCTGATTGCTCCACTGCCTAAACTTTCTACATCCGGAATAATCCTCATCAGCATCCTCCTTATCGTAATGATCATCAGTGCCTAGCACTCTCATGCACATCATCATTACTAAACTACAAGTCCAACAGTATTAACGAACTCAAACCTCTTTTCCCTTTCACTCATTGGAGCGGAGCGTTTTTCAGAGGTAAAAAAAAAGATTGCAGAATATCCAATATTATATTTCTGCTTCTGCTATTAACTCCCATAACGGAAAAAAACGTTACTGTGACTTGTGACTTAAATAGCTTTGAACTTTTTTTGAATCACCCATTCCCAGTAGCGAATGATGACGCATGCACTTGTTTATTTATACCAACTAATTTTTTTTCTCTACTGCAGTAGCCTACACGCTGTAGAAAAGTTGTGCAATAAAAAAATATAATAGTAGTGACCAGTGACCACAATTTCAGGGAGACAATGTAAAATGCTACACAAGAGCGGAACGAACGGTTTGACCGTTTCCTTCGCAGAAAAGAGAAGAGATATTTTTTTATGCCCCATCCCGATAAAAGTAGAATATTCTGTGTAGCGAAACAGAAAATGTAGTTTATGATAAGCTGCACCACCATCCAAACAATTTCGGGAGCACAGATAATTTAAAGTAATCTGCTACATACCACATGATTGTTTCCATTGAATAAATGATAATGATCACGGGAAAGCTCCAGAATCAATCAGAGGGCTACTATATAGTGTGTGCAGTGCGGAATTGCAATGTACATACTGAAATATATAAACTGTAATTATGCTGAGGAATATGCTTACCATTAGCCCAAAAAAATTTGATACAATTTAAAGAGCATCACATCCTATCTCGCCAAGTGAGAATGGGTGAGCTCGAAGCAGAAAAAAAAGATGGAGGGAGCCTCTTCTTGTCTATCGGCTTCCTAAGAACGCGTACGTGTGCACTCCACAAATGAGTTGAAATAGGAATTTGCAAGAGTTGAAGATAACTTTTTTTTTGTTTTGCCTTAAGCTAACAAATGTTTTTTAGATTAAAAACTATTATTTTATTTAATCCAGTAATAATGTCTACCTAAAAGAGCTTGCTACATTGTAATTTTTTTAGGATGATGCTCACTTGCTCATACAAACTTCGGCATCTTGCAGTGCTCCACTACTCCACCACAAAAAAAGGAGATTTACTTACGTAAAGGAAAATTGTTATAATGATATATTATTGGTATAAAATGTTAATTAATACATAAAAGCCTCTCATCTCATACTGTTCCATTTCCTTTGCCAAGAAATAATATTTTTTTCTTAAAAAGCAGAATTAATGGGACAGATGAACGCAAAACTCTTTGAAAAGTTATTATTGGAAGGAGGCTTATAGTATATCGAGGGTTGCAGAGAGGCTCAATCTGCACGCCAGTATTAGTCAATAATGTACAGTTTCGTACGATATGGGAAGAGAGATAGAGAAGAGAAACTGCTTTTGGACTCTTTTTTTTATTACGGCATCAAAATACCTTTCTTCTTCTCATGTTGCTCCGTCATGTATAGGAACACCATAAAAAATATATTTTTTACGTAGAAATTGTTTTGGAACTGCGGCAGCCCTCGTGTGCGATACAGGTTTGAAGGAGTCTCAAGGCATGATTCAAAGTCCTCAATTAAATTCCTCAATATTGCCTGCATGACGCATGACCTGAGGTAGCCTATTAAGAAAAAATGAGGCCTTTTACATCTCCTCCTAATCGTCATAATGTGCTGCAGACAGCACATTTCACAAACATTTATCACTCATCATCAAATTACGTACTGATATCTACCTCTCCGTTCCTGCATCCATAAAAAAGCCCTACAGTCACACTCACTCTTTTCATCTTTATAGGTAGTGCGGCTAGCTGAAGTGAAAGAATACTGAAAATGGATATTTTTTTTGCACAGAGAATTTCTCCCAAGTGAAGGGGTGGAAAGTGAGCACCCAATAATTAGTAGCTCATCGTAAGAGTACCAAACATTATTTCTGGTATAAAAAGAAGACTTTTTTTTACATCAGTTTCGGAGAGGAATTACCTGAGAGACGAATCTATTACAAATTTTAATAAGAGGAATAATATGGGCAGGACTAATTTACCGCAAATTTATAACAGCGCGTACCCGCATTACAATGATTTTTTTTTCGATTTTGTTCGCTACCCCTTCCTCCAAAGAGTCTGTATTTCTTTTTTGTCTCTGGGCAATCATGAAAAAGTAAGGTTGAGATGCAATTGCAATATCAAAAAAGAAGGATGCCCAAAAGTCCGAACAAGTGTAGGTCTGTATGACGCGTGTTCTTTTTTTTACGGAAAGTGCTAATTCCCTTCTCTCCACATTTTGAGGAAAGATGAAGAAAGGCAATGAAAATTAGCTGAAATCACCGGACCACAAAGATAAAACCTCTTAGCTAAACATGAGGAGATTAGAGGGGAAAATTGTAATGATAATAATAATGGCACTGTACGCACAGAGCTGAGAATGCTAATGACAGTGATGATGGTCATCATATCAGCATCTTTGCATTAAGCTCTTATATCGGCAGAAAACACTTATGACTTGATGCTAACGTTGGAACCGTGTAATTTCTGCACTTTTATCTGGGAAGAGGTATGCCAGTCAGCTTTGAATTCCAATCACTTCCTCCATTTAAAATGAATGTCGTAAGTTAAATGTAGTTACAGGAAATTATCCTTTCTTTCCATTTTAAATTATTTTACAATAGTTCCAAGTTTCCATTAAAAATAGATCATTAGAAAAAGCGAGTCTGTCCATTGCAGCATTTTTTGAACTTTTTTTCAAAATGTGACTAGAAAAATATGCCTTTTCTATTTGCAGAGAACTAAAAGTTTTTTTAAAAAATGCCTGAGAGCAAAAGTGCAGCGGGAAAGTTAATCAGAGATTTGGGCAACCTTTGAGCTCCCAATCATAAAATATTCATCATTACTATATGATAAAAGTCAGAGAACAATTGTTGGAGAAAAGCAACAATGAGAGTGTACATTATGCATAAATATCATTAAATAGAGGAACATATCGAAGGAAAACAAAAATAAGTGATTATGAAATAAGAGGGAAGGAATGAAAAGAGAAAGAGAAAAAAATCAAATTATGCTCCGCACCACACAAAAACGCATGCCCCTTCACAGCTACAGCTCACAATTTTTTTGAGTTTCTATATCTCCTCACTCAAACCGATGATGACAGACATGGGCAGATCAGACTTTTAAAAAATTACCAATAAACAACAACAAATAGTGCCATAAATGCCAATCAAAAGGAGAGAGAAACAAATGGTCCGAACGAGCCATTACAATTTGCTTCCTAACCATTTGCAATCGAGGCAGTGAAGTGTTTTCAATAAATGTGTAGAAATGTTGATGATATTTTAACCACGAGGTGGTTCATCGGTGGTGGTAGTGGTGCAGTGGTTGAGTTAAGGGTTGGTATGATTTCTCTACAGAAATGAAGGTAATCTTTTCGAGTGATTTTTTGAGTGCCTATATGCACAGACGTTCATTCATAATAAAGGAGAGAGCTCTCTTCCACCCGTCCACAACTTTGTAAGTCGTGAGTGGATGAAAACAAACGGTGGGGTTGTTGTGCAGCTCTGAGAAACCAGCCGACACGAAAAGGGTCATACAATATCCTTCCAATCTGCGATATAAATTTATTACACGTACACACAAACAATACCACACGTTATCTTGTAATCTCATTTGTTGGATTTGAAATGGACAGGATCTCTCTTTCTCCTTCTCTCCCCTTTTTTTGCCTCTCAGTCTCGACATGAGCCGGCGGATTGCCGGCGTGGAAATTCGTAATGAGCTGTGTGGTCTTTAGCCGTACAAGAGTACATACAGTAAACATATCAACATTTTAAAGCTTAGCCCTTTCCGCTGCTCTCCTTTCAGCGATGCTCTTTATTGCAAAAAAATGCTTTTTAATTTAAGCCGTTCTCACTCCTTTCTGCGTAATATCCCATGTTGAAAAAAAAATTGTAATAAAAAAGTTACAGGAAAAAATGTGGAAATTAATAGTTTCCTTTACTAAACTCTTTTAAATGGTGTATAAAGCGAGAGAAAAAAAAATTCTTGTGAATATTTTCAGTTGTTCAATAGCTGCCTAAAACTCGTCTCTCTTGCCGATTTTTTTTGGTTGTGCATACAGAAAGGTAGGTTGGCCCAAGGCCGAGCTTTTATGTGGAAATATATAAGTTTAGTTTGGGGTAAAAGATGTGCCAATTTTTTTTTGTTCGTTGTATTAGGCCCGCTATAGGGATGTGTCTAGATTTTTTTTGTTACAATTACATACGTTTATGTTGGATCAGGGCAGTCAATATTTTTTTCGTAGGAGATCCAACTTTTTTTTGCCCTCTCGCAATCTGTAAATTTGCCAATGTCAATGTCATAATCACTAGTGGCACTATTAAGCAGTAAACAACTGAAAAGTGGGGTCGGTCGAGTGTCAGTGCAGCGGGGTGTCATTGCCACGTACGTTTTTCGAGCATTGATCATCGTCCATCAGCAGGGGAAGTTTGGTGGCACAAGCACTCTCACAAAAGGAGAGCTGGCTAGAAGAACAAAGCAGCAAAGTAATAAACGCGGCGCTACTGTTGTCCACATAATGGGGCATAAAAATGGTGTCCTTCCCTGAGCATTGTTTGCAAAACTCGCTTTCACTTGCATAATAATAGAGACGCACACGGCACGGTTGGCTAAACGAGAGGATTATTGTCACATGTTGTGTGGGCCATGGTTTTGGCATTTCCTTCGGAGCCAAGTTTATGATATTTGAGCTGACTGCGATACTAAAATAAAAATGTGTAGCTGCCGCGTAGTATATATATAAATATTTAGGTATGTGTGTATTTTTCGCTGTGATTTCTGCGTACTGCTGAGGTATATAGCGAATATTGCACGTACATTACGCACGCAAGCGTTAAATGCTCATTTCCTGTTGTATTGCACTGCATCTATCGTTTGATTGCCACCGACCAGCCGACAAACCCAGCGCCTAGTTGGCACTTGATTTTCTTCTCTGAGTTGTTGTTGTTGCCACAAAGGAAGGGGAAAAAAAGAGGCAGAGAGTCTTCCACCACCGCCATCCACCACGTCATGGCACAGTAATGCAACGCGGCTCCATATATTATATCATTTATTCGTAGATACGAAGCCAAATTTTTAGGGGCAATCCCAAAATGCAAGAAATGTTGGAAAATGTGTAGCTTTTTTCCTCATTTTTTTTCTTCTCCCTGTTTGCTCGCTCTCTCGCTCCCGTACATATTTGCAGTTATCCTTCACTTGGTCGCTAAATAGTGTGTGGGGGCTGCTCTTACTGTTACTTTACACACGCTTGCTCATTCAGGCGTTGCCAAGATCCTAGAAAAAAATATTGGCAGCGTTTTTATTTGCACTTTTGTTGGGAGCGAGAGGGAGATGCATCAGATGAATGGAATGGAATATTATGGAAAAAGGTTTACTGGGAATCCGTACGAGATTAGAGATTGAATTGATGTCTTATTTTCGTCCGTTTATCATCCAATACTGTAAAGGTGTACATGACGAGGCAATAAAAATATATTGACAGGAGACCCTTTCTTATGGAAAGTTATGCTAATGCGCCCTCACAATAAATATTTCAGGCGAAAGTGCAAGATTGCAGGAGACACTAGCTGGCTGACGTTTCTGCTAGAACCAGCATTACATTCATTTCCGTCAGTGGAGATAGCACAGTTATAAATTCAGCTTTTTTTTCTGATGGCATGCTATGGACTTGCTCCTTTTTGGTTTTTGGGGAATTCGCGGAAAATAAATAGAGTTTAATCAAAACGACAACTTGTAGAATGATTATTTGAGAGAGAAGAAGAGGAGGGCACGACTGGCTGTAAACTGCTCAGCAGCTGCAACTGGTTCGCTGCTGACGGATTACGTCAGCTCAGATTTTGAATGAGAGCGTTTGCTGTTTGGAGAGACTGACTTGGGAAAACAAAGCTGAAGATTTCTTTTGGAAAGCTGAGAAAAAAACGCTCAGCATTTTTTTTTCAGCTCAAACACCAACATTTCAGCAAACAAATGGCCAAAGGCCAAAGGCAACAAGAAATATGATTTTTTTGTGTTCCTTTTTTACCAATTTTACCTCGCATTCCCAACAAAAAAAATATTTTCTAGCATGTCATTTATATTTATAGGTATGGCATGTATGTATCTAGAAACGAGAGAAATTACAAAAAAAATCTGGTTTAGTTCAGATCTGCCGATAAAAAATGGTACTACTTGGTTTTAGTCAAGCGAGAAATTTACATGAGAACCAGCAAAAATATAGGAAAACGATCCGGAATTGACAGTATTTGCCGAAGGAATAAAAGTGGGTGGAAATATTTTTTCATACGGGTGAAATAAATCTCGAATGGCAAGCTATATGTCCCATACATCATGGGAGAGACTGAGCCAAATAAATTGTTTCCGTAACCATTTATTGAGTACCATAGTTTCATGCTTACCAAAATAATCCACATACGCAAACATAATTGAGCTGCTGATCATTGCATAAAAATGCCCTGTGGTAGCTCAAGTCGGAAAATAACCGGCAAAACTACGCTTCGTTGGACCAGCACATTAGTCTTCCAGCAAATTTTTTCCCCTTTTTTTCTCATCTCCTATTTTCTTGCTCTCTCTTTTCTCTCTATCTCTTTTCCCCCCGAATAAAAAAAGGATCCGCAGTGGTCCACATATAAATTTTTTTTGCAAAAATCTTAATTTTTAAGTTATAAAGATGCAAGCTCTTAAAGCTGCAAGTAGGTAAAAGGCTCAACGAACTTATGTATTAGCACTTTCTTTGTACTAGAACACCAGAGGAAGTTATATGGAAGCATTCCCTCACTCCAGAGAAGCTTACATGATGTAACGTGGTTAGATCAGCAGAAAAAAATATATCTCCCCACTTTCATTTTATTTCCTACTGCTCAGCTACCAAACTCAGCTACTTCAGCGGAGCATCAACTATGACAAATTTAGTAAGGACAAGTGCCGTCAGTAGTGTCTGCAAAAAAAAGAATGAACAGTGAAGCTTGTTACATTTGCGAGCATATTAGATTGCTTTCTTTCCTCACATGACAAGTACAACACGCATTCATTGATAGAGAGACAGATTAGAGGACAAATATCTGGGGAAATCCGGTCACAAATTTCCGGAAACGATGATACGTCACCATATGTTCATGCATTTAATTCTGATAACTTTTTTTTTCATATATAAATAAAAAGGGCTTGTTGTGCACATACAACGAGCTCGAATGAAGTGGAAAGAGAGAGAGAGAGGGAAAAAAGTATACGCGGAAAAAATATATTTTTCTCTCTCTTTTTTTTCTCCTTGAATAGGAAAGAAAAAAAAAGTAGTGAGCGCGGAGCAAAGAGTTCTCCACGGATTGTCAAATGTGAAGCGAGGAACTCTCCGTCTGGGAAATCAGAGATTCAATGAAGAGACAGTTTCTCTTCCTTATTTCATCAATAAGACAAAGTACTTACACAGAATAATACAGACAACATCAGTAGCCGAGCGTGGGTAAAAACCCTCTTAGAAAATGTATATATGAGATAGTTGCTCTTCACTACTGGAGCAAAAAGGCAGCGGAGTAATAACAAGAAAAAAAAAGAAAAAAAAGTAAAGCAAAAATCAGAAGAAGGCGGCGGCGACACAATTGTCATGTAAGTGGCTAGCACTAAAAGTTGGAAAAAAAAGATCAGTCCAGGCCCGTCTTGCTCTCTATTAGTGTAAGAAAAAGACATACATTTTGAATTGGATGGCGTGCGACATGCTGTTATGCAACCAATTCCAGAACACATAACACTGACGCACACACACAATCTCGGCGGCTTTCTTTCGATTCCTTATTCCACATAAGTACGCTGGAGATATTTGGAGTGCACTGCAAGCGAAAATGGAGAAAGAGCGGAGATGGAAAAAATATAAATATATCCATCTACATTCATATGCATTCTTCCACTCATAAGTTTGTCTGGTGACGTGATGGCCACGGACGAAATGGCAGGGTAGAGGAAAACAGAAAAAAAGGAATTGTGATGTTCTGTGTGAGAACGCGTATAATTCGGAGGATACGAGAACAACACTGACAACAATTTTTTTTCTTCTTCTGGAGAATGGTTTTAGCTTAAAGAGATTGAAAAGGGATGGATTTCCTATACGAAATGTGGGGGAAAACGCTCACATTATAAGTCGGGAATCAAAGGTATAAACACATTTTCTATTTTATCCGTTTATGACGATAAGTTCAAAGCTAAGGGAGCCGCTTTCACTGAAGTTTAGCAGTGACACAGAGTAAGAAAAAAGGAAGAAAAAAACTCACTCTGGGATCTCCCTCTACTTTATATTGAACAGTTTGGTTGTAAGGAGCTCAAATAAATAGAAAAAAAATCTGATAGATCCGCATTTTTCTGGACTGGCGTGCTCTTGATATTTGTCTCCAGTTGTGTAAGGCTCGCAGATCTGCACAATCAATTTTTTTACGTATTTTTTTTTCCTTTTCGCGCTGTCAAAGATATATTTTGGAAAGCTGGAAAATGAAAAAAAAAAATGCGAAACGAATTCTGAATAGAATTAAAAGAGATACGTATGATGGAATTGAAAAAGAAAATCCCGTAGAGGCCTCGCAGATTTCTTCATTTCATATAAAAATGGAATAATTAGGAAATAAACTGGTCAACTTTGTGCATGCGAGTATATGCCGAGGAGGAAGAGGATTTTTTTATAAAAGGATGAGGCACAGGCACGGTAGCCGAAAATGTTTCGTATGCATAACAGTAAAGTAACTTTTGACAGTTTTACTTCTCTTTGTCATTTATTAAGAAGAACCGGTGTTGAATATTGATAGCGTTTTTAGGGGATTTTGTGATGTGAGTGATGGAGTCATAACTTGTTTTTTATATATAATTCTCGCGTATTCCTTCTCCTTCTCCGCATTATGCGGGAGCGGGATACCAGAATATTATTACATCTAGCTGATGACCGGAATTTAATTAATCTTTGCGAAAACAATAAAAACGAATAAAAAAGTAGGAGAGAGGCTCTCTCTCTCTTTCTCTAACCTGTAAATAAAAACACACGAATCGCTTCACAATTCAGTATTTAAGGATTGTGAAAAATAGGTGTCAACATTTCACCACCACACATTTAAATTATGCACATGATTGAAAATCAAGTTCTCTAACACCCCAAAGCTTCCTCGCAGCTAGGAGCTAAAGAGAAGGCGAGAGAGCTTGCAGCAGCAGCAGCAGCATTTCATAATAAAAACAATAATGATGATAAGACAAGTGAAAAGGATTAGGAAATCTAATGGCAAAAAAAAGTTGAGAGATCTTTCTGCATTGTGCGCACCAAGCAGCTACCAGTTTTAGCGGAGCTCATGGAAAAACACATTCCTAAATTTTATTTGCTATTGCCCCTCTCACCTTTAAACTTGAATGAACTAGATAACTCATCATCCCCGTGTATTTTACTACTTACGTACGTAATCGGAGTTGAGAAAGGCGCAAAATGGTCTAATGAACGAAAAAAAAAATTGTTTGGCTTTTTGAAAAAAAAATAATAATAAATTTAATAATCGCACCAAAGTGTTATTCGATATTCATGAGGTTATTTTTTTTAAGTCATCGTCCTGTCTTGATATTATGCATTTGCTTACGTTATGTATTTAATAGCCATGCTAAATCATCGGGAGTGAGATACATCTAAAAAATGTAATTCTTTTTTATCCTCCTCAGCGTTATCTAGTAGGGAGGACGGAAAGTCAGAGCCAGAGCTAGAGCTATGAGCGTTGTGAAAACTGCACTGGCACTACTACACAAAAAAATGTACGTAGTGCAATAAATTCATGCATTCGAACGAAACTTGTTTCGGTTGTTTACTTGATTACACCTGCGATATTTTTGAGTTTGAGCCTGTGCCTTGTCATGCATTGGAATTGCATGAGATGAGAAAGGTGATTTGCTGTAACTTTTGAACAAGAAGAGGGCGGATCGGCATACCATCTCTCTTCTCTCCCGTTTTCTTTCTCTCTTTTCTTCCCTTTGTAAAATTGCTAAAATGTCCTGCTACTACTATCATCCCCTTGTCAGTTAGTAGCTCCTCTTGTGGACCAGCGTTGGACCACTACTCTCCTAATTTTTACGGGTGAGGGCTGTGTTTAGGACAGTAGTAACTCTTCGGTTTTATGAACCTTCCCCCATTTATCTCATTATCGGTTCAAAGCGTTTATTACCTTTTGGCACTTTTTTGTCCATCCAAAAAGAAAAATAATAATAATAAATTCCTCCTTGCACTCCTTTGCCACAGCGTCAACTACTGGATCCCTCAAAATGCACACTCATTGTTGCTAATATTACAATTTTAAAATTACTATGAAGACCTGCTTTTCCCAGTTATTGTTGAACCTGCAAAGCATTTAATTTTTTTTTGAAGTTGACCCAACTTAAAAAAATATGCAACTTCTTTTACCCGATAGTATTTCGTAGGAACAAAAAAAAATTGTGAAAAATGTGGTGAAAAGTATGCACAATAGTTGCATACCGGTTGAGCAGTTATTTATTCTTTTTTTGCAGTTTCTCCCTCCACTCCATTTTTACACTTTGCTATCTCT